>CCAG010011558.1:0-20862 GCA_001077435.1 Glossina morsitans morsitans | reverse complement strand
GCTGCAATAGTATATCCCGGACAACTCTTCCAAGAAGTGTCAAAAAATGGCATTTTCAGTCAATTCGTGTCGTCAGTTTTAAACCACCGTGGACACCAAAACCGACAATTGGAATATGATGGGGCAGCATCGCCATAAGCCTCTAAACGTGTTTGCTGAACTTTGGGAACAGATTTCTTCAAGTAAACAATAAAAGTGTAATGAATTTGGAAGAAAAAGAATTTTAAGCGCTCCATGATTACTGTCGTCGTTTATTCCATAGACGTTGCTGATCAAAATTTTTGCAAGCATCTAATAATTTTCATCTACCCATCTGAACGTTTTGGCGTTTTAGCGAATGGGTTTTGAGGAACCAAAAATCAAAGAAAAATAATCAAAACTGGGCTTAATATCTATATTATTATCATATCGAGTGGAATTAATAATATGATGTGCGTGTGTTTGTATATTGTATTAATCCACATTTGCCTCTAGTTGATGATAATTTTCGTACTCGCTTTTTTTCCCGATTTGCGACTTGCAAGAAATAATAACTCAATGGACTCTCGGACGGACCCCCAGACAGACAGTCCCCCCAACCTTTATTCGTTCTTTGAATATTTCTAAATGTTACAAATGCGATGACGACATGAGTATGCCACTTTTGCATCCGATGGTCTAGATAATAACTCAATCTGGGGCATGGTGCAAAGAAACCAAACAAATAATCATTTAAATTATTGATTAAATGTGTTTTTTATTGCTTTTCTTCTGTTATTGATTTCATCGCCTTTGATAGGTGCAAAAACAAATAAATACATACATACATATGAATATATATATATATATCGAGCCGAGTCGAGAAGACAAGATTATGTATGTATATATAAATATATATATTTATATATATATATGTAGTATATGTATATGAGAGTGCATTGACATTTGACTGCTTCTCTCTCGGTCTTCATTTATTCATTTCTCCCTGTATCTGCAATGAATTCCAATTTTTGTTTTTGTTTTCTTTTACTTTACTGCATTCTATAAGTAGCACGTCGAACCCTTCGACGTTTTGATTTCAGTAAACAAGTATCCAAATAACAACAAGAATAGGAAAAAGAAGAGAAAAATAAATCGTCACACGCTTTTATAAGGCTTCGATGCCAGTTGTAGTACAACAACAGCAATCAATGTGCGAAACAATTGCAAAGATTAAAGGAAATTAAATCTTTGTGTCAACAATAATTTTTTATATGCGACTCTCTACACACACACACACACACACACACATACCGACACTAACTGCAAGCAGTGACAACAATAACCATATGAATAGTAAATATATATATATAAATGCATACGTACGTACGTACGTACGTACGTAAGTAACGTAAGTGAATAAAGATGTAATGCAATGCAATGCAATGCAATGCAATGCAATGCATCAAATCGAATCCAATCGTAACGAATCGAACGAAAGTAATATACGTGAAGGTAAAAGAGAAAATAAATGTGAATTAGATAGAGAATGTAGAACAACAGACAATAATTCTACAAAACTACCTGAATGCCTGCCTGAATGTGCAGGCCAAGCAAGCGTATTATAGGGTATGGTAGAAAAAAAGAAAAAAGAAAAAAGAAAGAAAAGAGTGTCGTTCGTCGTCGTTATACTACACATTGAATTGAATTGATTGATGATGTATAGGTGTATGGTAAACAAACATTAGATACGTACTGCTACTGCTACACGCAGTAGCGGTATAAACAATGAAGTTGTCATCAGACACAAATACACTCGAGTCTAGTGTAAAGTTTAAGTGTCAGTAATCTCCGAATAGTACTCTTTTCGGACTTTGAACTTTTAGCATTAAAACATCAATGTGTGTTGAGAATAAAATCCACCAGGAAGCCATCGTCAATTACATTATCGTTGTTTTTTTTTTTTTATTTTCGTTTCGTCTTCTTTTGCCATTAAAGTGAATTCTACGCACATAGAAGAAGAAGATTTTAATACGCAATCTTAGCAGTGTCCCAAAATAAGCTGACCTTTAAATCTTTTTTAACTAAACGTACGTCGGTTGTGTAATGCTCGTTATCGCCTATAAAAAATTCAAGTATATTTTTAAGTACTCTATAGAGTGCTTCGTGAAATTATTTACCACTTTCTTTATCTATCGTTTTGACAAACATAAATCTTTTTTAAGGGTTTTACTTTTATTTTATTTTTTTTTTGTTTTATTATTTATTTTCGTTTTCCTTTTTGGTGCGGTTAGCCATTCGTGTTTGATAGGTAGGTAGACATGTTAAACTTTATTACGGAAAAAAGTTTTCTATTAAAGAATGCGTTTGAATTGTGAAAAAATTTAATCAAAATTATGGTTTCTTTACTCGAACAATTTGAAGGAAGAGAATCTATAAAAAATGTATCTAAACCATTGCGGAAGTTGAACTGCAGAAGTTACTACTATTCCCAAAAGTGGTAGTAAACAAAGTTTATCTGTTTTCGTTTGGTAGCGAGTTCAAAAGCTTAACAGATTTAACAGAGCATGTTTGTGGGAAACAAAGCGTACGAAAAATAAGAGGTATATTAATTTTGTCAAAACGTTAGCAACACCGGGAACGTCGGGAAGCTTGAGAGATTGCATAAAGATCAGCTTTCGATTTAAGCGTGTCCGTCTAGCTGTCTGTCCATGCAACACTCTTCTAGTCGCAAAACAACAGTAACTGGCTTCAAACTTGGTTGACATTGAAATCGGTCAAAGAACATGCAACGTAACCTGCGAGACCCTTTCTTTTCAATAACATGGCTTTTTGTCCGCTACTTAAACCACAACAAAAACAATCGCAGCAATTTGCGTTCATATTCTATGGGTGGTCATGTAATTGCACCAATTGTACAGATATGGGAAAATTCAGCCACTCCCACTCACTGCATTATAGAACATTAAATATCCATTCTTTTAACAAAAGAGAGAGTTTGCAGCACCCAGGAGGGGGCTTTAGGGATCGCATGTCCTTGACCAGTGTCAAATGATGATAAGGTACGAAAAATTCGGTCGCGGCCGAATATTATTTTCTTACTTGTTGTTTATTTAAACCTTGAATGGTTGCAGGGCCATACCAGAAGTAACAAACCTTTACTTCAAATTCAATAAGGAAAAGAAAATTTTGTTGATACATTGAAGAGAAAGAGATCGCTTCGTTTTAATGCGATGCGTCCAAACTATGATAGTGACTGCAGCCAGCAGCTAATGAGTTAGTTCATTACTGCCATAATTTGATTCTATTGACTGCGCTTAACCATAGACATCTTTACATTTGTAGAATGTCAAAGCCGGGCCAAACAAACGAATTGGATTATCGACGGAAAAAACGCATTAAACTTAAGCGGGGATATAGTGAAGAAGAAAACGTTAATTCGTTGATGTTTCAAGATGTAGCTATAATGTTTCTCAATACCCTGAGAATTGAAACTGTACGTTGTGTAATTTCACAAAACTAGATGGAAGTACTCATTCTTTTCTTATGTGGTTTTACGTGGGTTTAGCCCCATGGCGTCTGATAAGCGATTTCCTACCCGCCCAAAAGGTAGGACAATGTCCACTGAAAGGGCCCCCCACTTATCGTCCTATTTTTGGACTTTTGCTACGCTGTACAGCTTTGAGTGGATATCGTACCGTACTCGGCCGAAGCCACTCTTACCCTTGGATTTGGCACACGTCCCGAAAGGCCATGTACTACACTATCCTTTCTCGAGGAAATAATGGAGGCTATCGCACAGCACATGCCCAACATTAGAACCTGATCAAGTTTGATAATCTCTATAACAGAGAACCAAATCGGAGAAGAAAGCGTTCATTTTCTGAAAAGCAAAGCCCGTCGCCAAATTATCGTTTCAGACTGCACTTTTTTTTTAAAGCACGCAAACACATATATCGTTGGAATATTGCTATTCTCCAAGAATCAGATAGGTTTCTTCGTTTGTTGAGTGAATTCCTGCTTTTTCCGTATATAGTGCAGATAAAAGAATTCAGGTCTCTACAGATGATTAGTAGCTGGACAAACTGTGCAAAAAAACTATGTATTAGCTACCGATGTTGTCTAAAATAACCCATTATTTAATGTTCATACGACTATCACAATAGCACGGGGAAATCGTGCCCAGATGTCAGTTAAACAAAGCATTCTTCCGGTATTCTAAAGCGTAGTGCATCATACATATTAGTAGCAATCTTTTATTTTGTTATCCGGCCCTAGTAAATAAACACTCAAGAATTATACATCAATATATGCTTACATAACTGTGCATATGATCAAATTACACTCCTTTGGACTTTTGACACGTCATAGAAGGCCAAACATCCAAAACATTGTTCTTTCTTGAGGAAATATACACCAGAGGAATGGCATCAATACCGCACAGTTCCTACTTTTTCAAATCAGAAACATTAGCACTGATTGAGCAGCAGTTTGATGGCCTTCATATCTGAGAACTATAAGGAAAAAAAAAATATTCCCTTTTCATGAAAGAATGCACTCCTCTTAGGCAATCCAAGAGAAAAATGTGTCGCCAGGTTACTTCAACTCCTCTTTGCTCATGACTGTTCTCTTGTTGAAATAAGGACTTTTAAGCCACGAAGAAGCGAGGATTTCGGCATTTCTATGTACTAATAGAAAATCATAGTCCCCCCCGAGAGAGAGAGAGAGAGAGGATCCATAATATTTGTGAGGTCTCTTGAACACACACGCCAGGTCCCCCTGCCCGAGTAAGTGCAAATACTTCATTAAATAGATACATATATACACGTAAATTAGGCACTCATACACACAAATACACATGCACACAAATAATCATAGTTAATGCTTATGTAAAGTCATAAAGAAGCAGTGCCAGAGTTGACACCATTTATGCATAAATTTATACCACATTGTTACGAACCTACCTATCGATAAGTTCTATGTAAGTAAGTATTATATTTGTGGTCAATTCTATTAGTCATCCTTGTTTGTCGAGAGTACTAATTTATAGGAAATGTGATAACGTATAACCGACTTCTTGTGCACAATCGGGTATGTCGGGTGTCGGGTGTGTGCGCTTAAGACCCAAAAAACCGAAAAACAAAGATGTGTATAGCAATTTACAAGTGCGCTGCTACATGTGTGCATACAGGTGTACATAAGTGATGCTACAACAATAACTTTGACTTGAGAAGCTGAGAAAGTCTGAGCCCTAACAAATACAATTTGGCATTACATGCATGCATTTCATATATACTCTCGTATGTATGTGCATACCTTACATACCAAATATACATATTACTGAAATGAAATGAATATAGAAGATTATGTACATATATATGTACGATGTACGTAAAAGCATATACGCATAGGTGGTATAGATATGCATGGACATGGGGGGCACATGCATATGCATATGAGCAAAGTGAAAAAAGTCAAAACGTATACACATATGTTCCGAGCAAAACTTTCAAATATTTGTTTTTCCACTCAATTTTGGCAAAAGTATTACATATAAGAACGTAGAGAAGGGACATTAAGATGCGCATGGACACATTAATCGAGTTGTTTATCAAAAATTGTAAAATTCCTATTTGCATATTACTACGTTACGTGAAGGGTATTTCAATTCAAATTCTTTCGTCACATATATACATACATACATAGATAGATATATACATGAAATGCTATTTATTTCCTTTCCAGCTGCCAATAAAAAAGATTCTTACAGAACTTGGAATTATTATAAATAACTATGGCAAAGAGAATAACTAAGTTTGTCAAAAGATTGAAATGAACGGAATATCATCTCCACAGAGACAACAGACACAATATGTCAATTTGCCTATGTAGAAGAAGAACCATTTTGGACGTGTTAATATCAATCGGCTGAAACAGGCGTTCAAGTTTGTTTTTAATTTATTAAATGAAATTCTTCATCATTTTAACACCACTACAAGTATCCATCTTTTACATAAATAATAAATGCCACATGTGTAAATATGAGACCGGATTTTTATATAGAAAATGAAAATGAGATAAAAACTGTCGTATTTTAGGTACTACCCTTCGCTAGCTATATATTATAGACTTTCTTCACCTCTCTGGTAGTTTGTGATGTCACGTTAGTTGCTATGCTTTCAAGGCAAAGCAATGTGCGGGGCTGGTTTCCTGCATTTTTATAAGAAGCGAAGTAATGGAGAAGTGCAGAAGTAATCGGTCGGAAACAAGTCTCCTGAATAAGCTGCAGGGGGACTAGCACTAGTTTTACGCATCCAATGCATCATAAATCCGTTTTATCGTACAGCCCGATGAACGTACGTCACGTGATGCTTTCAATATTCTTCCGGTCCCGTCAAACGTTAAATATCGTTGCCTTGCTTAGATGCGATACGCCAGACATAGTAGCTTTAGTTTTAAATTTTTTGAAAAATATTGAGAGAAAGTAAAAGGTAAAGTTTGTTAACAGAACTGAAAGAGAAACGAAAGAGGAATTAATTAAGCTTCGTTCAGTGAAAAATTGAAATTTTCTTTAAATATATAAATCACGGCCGGCTACGGAATATTTTATATAGAGTGAGTATTCGTTGCGTCGTTACTCTTGACTAACAATAAATGCCTGAACCTGCTCGCGAATTTTTGCACCTGGTATAAAATAAATAAATGCACTCCACTAAGTTACGATGCAACAGCTCTTTTGCATTTTCCGGCCCAAAAAAAAAAAGTGCTTTAGGCGAATGTTCTTGATGGGGTACAAAAGGTATAAAACAAAAACGAAACTTCAAACATGCATCTACAGGCATAATCCAGCTATTTATCTACGTGACGATTTCACAAACGAAGGATGTCCAAGCCATTTGCCATTAATATTAGCAGTATTTTTACATTACTATTAACAGTATTTTTGCTGCCAATGATGAACGACACCGCACTTTGAAAAAATATTAATCTGAAAAGAGATAAAATAAATCATGAAAATAAAAGACTTTTTATAAATCGAATGATAACATGTCGAGCAAATTTGTCGGACCATAAAAAAAAGAACAGATAATCCTTGCGCCAATATAAACTTTAATTTAATTCGGTCCATACAGCATTCCAGTGTACAAAAAATAGCTTTGTTCGTAACAAGCAAATAACTGAAAATTGACGCTTGTTTTTGATGGCGCTTAGGGGGCAATAATCAAAAACAAAAGTCCTTCGTCTAACGGCCTTCTTCGTAGCGAGAGAATATCACTTGGATAAAGCAAACTTAGATATAGGAAAGTAATTTCCATTCGTCCATATTTGGCTGTCCGTCAACCCGACTCTTGCAATCCTCACGAATTTAAGAATCAAGCAAGCTGGAGGCCACAAGCTAAGCTAAACACCAGAATGGCCAGAATGGACTAAACAAATTGACAATAAATGATAGGAGGAAAGTCGTTTTCGTAAAAGTTTAATGTCAAAACGTTTTCGATCATCAAACGTTAAACGCCGTGACAACTTGCAAAGAAATTGTGGTTCTTAAAGCGACTTAGTCGGAAGAAGATTTGGGTTTTTTCAGTATTAGTTATGCTGAGCTCAGAATAATGTTATGTCGCTAATATTAGGCCGGTTGAACAGTGTTTGCTTGTTACTTTTATTTCACGTAAGCTTACACTTACTTGCCACGTTGCCCGGTCGCGTAACTGTGTCGACTACCAAATTGGTGCTTAGCGTGTTCGAATCTCTATATCTATAGACTTGATCGTAGTTCAGTCGATAAAGACACAACTTTTAGCGATCAATGTCCTTCCTATCTCTTTGCTTAGTTCTTTCGAGCGGAGAGGAAGAAGAAAATTCCGATGAGAACTACTTGCGTTAGTTATTAAAATGAAGTGCAATTTAATTTCCAAATAACAGAAGAACCGGTTCTAAAGCAATTGAAAATTTTTTTTTTTTTTTTTGCTTATGTTTTGAAAAGTTTTCCCTCTCGTGTTCACTTCTATTTATTTTACTCATTTAATATTTTTGTGTATATATAAAAAATATATTTATATATATAATAATATGGGGGAAATTCAATAGGGAAAGCATTGATGCAGAACTAATCTCATATTCATATTTTCATATGCATTTTTATATTTATAAGCAAGCATTTCATTGCATTGTGATGACAATATATTTCTATATATATTCTCTCTTTATTCAATTCTATATATCAATGATATTAACTTTATTTATTCTCCATATCCAACAATCAAGAAAGAAAGAAAAATACATAAGGGATCTCGTATAATACATAAATAAAAATACACATATACACATATATATGGTTGTTCGAATTTCAATTGTTTTAATTACACCTGTGCGTACGTACGTACGGATATTTTTTAAAGAAAATATCATTTTTGAAACTTGGCAAAGGTGAGGAACGGTAGCGCTTTAAATGGAAACCCGATGTCTAGATAGTAATAGGCGCTAAAATGGCCAGAAATCATGCATGCTACTTATCGTGCCTCGTGCGCATATCTACACAAAGAAATACACTAAACAATTTAATCAAATTGGAATTTTCTTTTATATATTCATATAAATAAATAAATCTATATTTCCATTGGTGTTTGTATCCCTATTTTGCATAAATTGTACATCACTTGTGTAATGTTGCCCCGTACGTGATAAGTATAAAAAGATTCCTTCAAGGATTAATACGATTTCCCTCTTGTTGTGTTTACTCACTCCCTCTTGTATACCGTTAGCCTAGCAGTAAGCCATATCGATAAAGCAAATGAAAAACGAATAGTATTACGTTTTCCAATATGTTAACACACTACTACGTATATCCTAAACACCTATCCACACATTCCTGTTGAGTAATGTATGTGTAAGTCGCTAACAAGCAATTTTATATCCAATTAAATTTGATTATTTTTTGTTAGCGATGTGGGCGACGTGGGCGATGTGGGCGATGTTCGCAATTCCTAATTCCTGTGGATAATTTTTTGCATTCTATATAGATAGGAGTGAAGTGAAAAAAGTGTTTAGTAAAAAAAAAATCTTAAATCGAACTAAATTTTTTATGCGCAAAACCTTAGGTGGTCTTAAAAAGACACAATAATTTTATTGCCTCGCTTAGGCATATAAAAAAAATGTATATATATATATATCTATTGAAATAATTGAATGTCGCCAATACACACACACATATATATTAGGTCAAATTGAGAAGTCTCTGCGCTTTTTTCCCCGGTTTCGGGCTTCAAACCGCTATTTCTGGACGGCTTGCGTGCCCGGTCCTTGCTCCACCAGTTGCGAACTTTCATCGAAATTTCCCGAATGGAATCGAGCAAACCCCTCCTGAATCCTTCGTTCATTCACAGCATTCTCATCGAACGAACTTTTATAGTAAAAAGCATCGCATAGCGTATTTCTCCACATATTTCACTCTCTTTCAAATCAATATAACTTTTTACACACGAGTAAAAGTTCGAAAAGTATCTTCGTAAAAAATGTAAGCTGAAATGTCTCTTTTGAAGCACAGGCGTCAACACCATTCCGCCGAGACTTCTCAATATCACCTACCGGAATAGAGAAAATTTAGTTTTTGCGAACACGATTCGAAATGGTTTGTTAAGCTGAAGCAAACCTTTCCGCAATTTCCGATGTTGTCAAAAACCGATTTTGTTCTGACATGATCAGTAACATCGTCGACCAAAGGTGAACACCCCCCCGAGCTTGGTTGATCAAAAAGGTCGAAATCGCCTATTTGAAATTTTTCGAACCATCAGAAATTGTACCAAATATTTTCAATAAATTTCTACACACTTTTGTAGCAAGCTTTACTTAATGCAAACTTGAATCATCTTTTATTTCATCAATTAGGTCAGTAAGCAAACTTTCAGGGCTTGAAAGAGAGAGCCAAGTATGCGCACGTTTGTTGAAACTTGTCGTAATCGGAATGCATGGAACTTTCCTTTAAAATGACGTACACTTTACAAGACCATTATCCATATGATTTTTAGTGCGTGATTTACTTTGTAAAACAGTGGAAAAATCGAAATTATTATGTGCGACATAATAAATAAATAAAATAAATTGAAAAAACAATAAAGTATCCATCGATGCCCGATAGGCGGACGATGGCATATTTCACTTTTACCTATTCGCGAGAAATCAAAATCACACAAACCAACGTAAATAAATGGTAGGCTACAATTTAAATAGAAGATTAACTTTTATAAATAAAGAGTAAACTACAATTTAACAAAAGTAAAATTTACTACAGTTTTCCTTGGACTTCTTTTATAACGTGTTTACGATCTAATCTCCACATCAGACTCAGTAACATATACGAACGATAAAAAAAACTTTTTGTTTACTGCCTCAGTAATAAATAAAGCAATTTCCACGTGCATTAAAATGATTTAATGAAAAGGACTTAAATTATGTGTTGCGTAAGCTTTCTTTGGTTTCCGTCCTTGAACTTTTTTCGTTCAATAATGTAACATGCATCCGAATTAATTTCTTCCGCTAAAAACTGCTTGTTTCATAAAACGTATCTGGCGCGTTTAATTTACCCGAAATTCCAAAATACAAAACAGTTGGAAAGTAATGGGAAAATTACCTTATCGCATATGGCCGTCCGTCTTCTCGCAAAAAAAAAAACCAACGAAATGATTTTCAGCTTACTGCACTCACTATATTCTCAAGACCTGTTTCCGGTTGAAATCGGTGTAGCCAGATCAGTAACTCTGCCAAAAGACCTCAAATAATGATCGCGCATATTATAAATACAGTTAAACTTCATCAAAAAAAAAAACAACAGGAAGATGTAATTAGTTCCCTTCATCTTGTAAGGTAAACTGCCTTTTGTGAATCTATGCTTTTTGTTCTAGTCTTCTTTAAATCAATTCTTAGGAGATCTTATTTACATGTATACAGAAACCTGATATTTGTTGCCCTGTAATTGTCGTTCTGGTCTTGTCCGCTCGAATATTCGACTAAGTCAACTCACTTTTCGATTCACTCTACCTTCCGCAAATGTTCTGCTTTTATACCCTTTTTACAGGTGTGTAGGTAAGTTACCATTTATCTAAGTTCATCGCGACATTTTTAATCCGTTAATCCGCCAGTCGCCTGCTGGCTGAATGTGTTCCCCTTCATATGAATTTCCCCTAACAACATGCAATTTTCGTAAATATTGTAAAAAACTGCAAGAAATACAAAAGGGAACATTCTAGAGAATCCAGTCTATCTTGGGGGCATTCACTTTGCAGCCAAGAAAAAGCTTTAGGAAGAAGCTTTAGGTCAACACTTTGTTCGTTTTTAAAACACATTTTTATATACCCCACGTGGAAACACTCTGCAGGACCTCTCTTATTGCGTAAAATAGTTTCATATCAATCAACATGAGCCTCGACTTTCTCATGTTCGCTTATTGGATCTTCTTACCCTGAAGTTGAAATAAAACGTTTGTCACATATGTTCTTGTGGCTTAATCACTCGGTGCATTCAAGTTTAGAAATCGCGCATCTCAGAAAAGGAAAAGGAAAGTACTTACAGCCAGTTTTGGTGAATTAAAGTTTAAATCTGAAATGGATTTACGTAAGTAAACCCATCGTGGCTCAGAACTCTCTTTGTTCATTAGCGGTATTTACAAACAATTTTATTAACAAAATTTTCACTCTGTATTTTCATATTAAAAAAGTTTCTAATTAAGGTTTCTTTGGTTTTGGTTGTGCTGCAGTTTGTGTTTTGATTGATGCCTGTAGTCCATGCAATTAGGAAAACGCCTTTGTGATGAAGCCCCCTGTTTGTGGAACGCGATACGGAAAGTGTTAGATAAAAAGAAGAGATATAATGGTCGCAGTTTAGTGGGTATGTGTACGAGCTGTACAACGTAAGCAAGGAATTCGCGGTAAAATGAAAAGCCTAAAAGTATGCCATGGCAGAGTCTCACATAACCTTCTGTTCTATCCAAGTCAATTTGTTGTGTTACCTTAACAGTTTAAGAAAATGCTATGACATTTTTTATTTTATTTTTTTTGCTTTTATGAAGAACTCGTAATCCGCTTCTAAATCTTATTCGAAGTAATTTTCTAAAAAGTTTCATTTTTTGCTTTAAAGAGAAGCAATGTTAGCTAATTTGAAGCTGGTCGGCCCATAGCTCAAATCAATCAAAACTATACTATGTACATAGTCGTATGTTGTTGTTGAAAGCCACAAAATGATAAAAAGAGATAGCAAATATCCTTTTCTTTTTGTGAGGACAGAAACTGTCATAATTTTTTTTTTTTTTGCTTTTTCTCCCTTCCCTCGAAAACAAATTTCTTTTCCTCCCATAAAAAGCTAATGTTTTAAACTTAAATGGAGGATATCCGTCTATCATTGTATGTGTTAACTGTTTAACACCATTTTTCAGCCTTTTTGTTGTTAAGCTCTCTGCCTTAAACAGAACCATATTTATCTGACAATTTGTATGCAGCTGTCATCGTACCATGGCTTCTATTTTATGCTATGATAACGAAACTTATTTACACATGCAGGCGAAATTTGACCACAAATTGCTTAATAATAAAATCCCCAAAAAAAGAGCTACAGATGAACTTTTACATAATAAAATAAATGACAAAAAAAAAAAAAAACACCAGAATATTCGGACATATCTAGTTAAGCAGTTATCTTTTCATTTCATTTAGTCCTTTAAATACACATAATGAAAGTGTGTATGAGAAAGAGAGAGAGATAGAGACAAAACAATATATATATATATATATATATTTAAAAAACATTATTAGGTCCGGTAGGAAAGAAATGTCGCTCCATTGATCCACAAGTGACGACAGAGAGAGGAAAAGAGAACCAAATCGTATATTGAAACTTCTCGAGATTTTCTCTTTTTCGAAGGAAATTATCTGTGCCGCTTAAGCACCGCTTCTACATTTTCCAAAAGAAAAAACTTCGAGAAGAATCTTCATATTCACTGCTAAAGATGCAAAGATAAATTCTCCAAAAAGCCTAGAAGACCAGATTAATCAAATAGAGATTAAAGCGAATCGCCTTAGGGTTATGGTTCTGTTTACTTATCCGAGTTGCGTTGCGCGATCAGCGGAATTCTGAAGTAAGAAATGAAAACTGAGCATGTTCTTAACGGATGGATGGCCACTGCGATCGGTTATAAAATATTGGACGGCAGCCCCTTTAAAATACACATTCGCTTAGAATAGCCGCAAAATGGGATAACATTCATCTACTGTGTTTACTAAGTAAGTCCTCAAAATGTGAAACCGATACAAATTCAATTCTTCGAATTTCTTTGGAGAAAGGGACAGTAGCAATCAAAATTGTATAAGACAAAATTATATAGACATATCCTATCTTCAATATCAGGTCAATGAAAATATTGCTTTCTCTGATTAAATCACCATATCCAACACGAACTTGACTGCCGGACACTCGTGTGATTATGGTGCCTCGGGAGAAACCTCTCGTTTTATTAAACGTATTTACCAATAGATGAGAAGAATTATCTACACAAAGCGATGTTGCTGCCTTCAATTCGAATACTGGAGCTTGCAGGGCAAAAGTGGGTGTGATCAGACCGCAAAAAAAATCTGACCAGGAATAAACGACAATCTGCCTAACTGCTTATAAGACATATAAGCATTCCATCCGACATCCACACAAGTCCATTGGCCAATAGGTCGTCTGCTCACAATAAATCTTGAAGGTTGAACGAACCCACCTATGTTTTATATTGGTTTAAATGTGATCTTCATATGCAGTAAATTACGATTCCGCATCTGAAGTTTACGAGTTTAACGAGTCGCAAAATGCAAGGCTTCAACGGTTATCGTAGGTAGATGTTGCAAACGTAATGATGGCATGCATTCTTTCTCGAAAAACTACATACAGGAAAATGCCATGAAAAGAACTGAGCCAACTGAGAAGGCTTTATATGTATGTACATGCAAGCATAAATATACGCAATTTCTGTGTTCAAGTGTCTGCACCAAGAGGCTAGCGGCCATGTGTGTATACGTGCTATCAAGAAATTTCAAGTCATTGTATGGCAGGAGTGTCCTTTATGTGTGCACATTCATACATACGTTTATATCTATCTATGGTCGTACCATAATTATTAATTGGGTAAGCAAATGTTATTTGCTTTAATTGTCCAAATACTTAGATGCTTACGACATACCAAGGACAATATTTCAAATGATAACAACTCGAACTAACTAACTAACTAACTAACTTGGAATAACTAAGTTGGAATAACGTACGTAACGTAGCACACAATATGTCCATGAGAAGGCAAATCCATTGCAATATGCTATCTTGTGTTCCATTAAAGATAAATGAGACTTTGGGTTTTTGTATTTATAATACCACCACTAAACAGTTGTCTTCTTTCCATGGCTTTCATCATATGATCGTTGACAAGGAAAAAGGATTTGCAACAAAGTCAAATAGTTTTGGTTAGTTTTGCATGCAAAACTCTTCTTGCAAAACCGTTCAATGCAATATAGACCTCTTGACAAGAAGCCTTCTTCCCTCATCCAGAAGACGGTGGGTGGTGGGTGTGGGGGGGTGGAGGGCAGCAAATAAGAAAATTTTAAGTAAACGAAATTTATTTTGCAAATTTTTTATTACATTTTTATGTTTGAGAAAAGTTTTATAAAGTGTTTTATCGTATCTTTGCTCTCTCTCTCTCTCTCTCATCTATGGATTAATAAATGATGAGTAGAAGAGACGAGAGAGTGACAAAAAAAATTAAAACGGTAAAGTAGCTAAAGAAATAAAAGCTTTACGTCACATATATTTTCACAACAAATACACCTGAAGAGAAGAGCAAATACACCATAAGCATATTGATCGAATTTATAAAATGTCATTTATTTTCCATTTCCCATTTTTTTTTTTTTGTTATTTTTTTCATTATCTTTCTTACGTCACTTTGGAAAGCAGTGAAATGTAAAACCTTACCTTACAACTTTTGGTTTTCGAAGTGAAAGCATATTACCCACCATCCAACCAACGACTCATACACAGACTCATAGACTCATTTTGAAACACTTGACTAGAAAATGTGAAAATATCTTTGCGTTAAATAAAAGAAAATCAATATTAGCATCGCATTATACATACATACACCATACCATACCCACACTAACTATATCACACCAGCATACACAACTGCTGCTGCTCCCCATCTTATCAGCATTTACATGAGCTACGCTAAAATAATAATAATTGGCTTTGATTCCTTATTTAAATTCAGCAACGCGTATACTGCATTAGTTTATATTAACGATGTTTTTATACATGTTCTGACAAGCATTTCATTCTCTTTACACCAAAATCACTGTCGTTGTAGTTAACTTGGGCTTTACCCGTGATTTTCGAACGTTGACCTTATGTTAAATAAACAAAAAAAAGAATAGAAGAAAAATTTTTCTTCTTTCTCCTCTCCCCCCTCCTTCTCTCCTCTTAAATGCACAAAAGTTATTACATGCGTTTGTATGTATGTGCAATACATTTCGTTACTTATGTTACATGTACTACAATATCGAAGATGTGATGTCACATCTTAAACTTAGGAACTGCTTTCAGGGATCGATATAAAATTTGAACCCTTTCTTGATGTATTTGTGGCTCTTGGGCAAAAAGTGAATTGTATCGAAAGAATTCGTTTCTTTTCCTTTTAGAGGGAAAAGCAAAAACTCAGTGCAGAATTAGCTCAAAAAAAAAAAATAAAACAAATGTATTTTTTGTCAACTTTTTCGGGACAAAAGCAAAATCAATTGAATAATAATGTCCTCATGAGAGGCTGTTAAACATACATTTAAGTGTTCAAACTAAAATTATGTTTAAAAAAGTTACAACACCAGAGTTGAGCAATTTTTGCAAAGTATCTTTAATTTAAATGCACAGACAGACGTAAATGTGAATGCTTTTCATTGCGATTTGAAGACGATTATTGTAGATTGTGCAGACGGACTTGAGATATACCCACCGATATACTCATCGATGTTGAATCACTTCCCGAGTTGATTTAAGTTTGTATGTCCGTCTGTCCGTTTTGTTTTCTTATGTTAAATCCCTGATTTTTGGGACATTTTGGGTTTTATGCACTGCCGAATACAATTGAAAATGATTCGGATCAAACAAGTCCTTATAAGGCTGCGTTTTTCATTTAATTTTATATAACTTTAATAATAATAAAAAACGGGATCTGGATCATCGCAAATATTATGGCCCACGCATAATTATATTATGGCTACATTTGCGAAATATTGCTAATCAGTTTTCGGATATCACAACTAATCTTAAATTTATTTTACCTGACTGTCACTGAAAATTGTGCGGTCCGTCAAAGTATTAAGAGACTTTGAGGCAAGCAGTGCAATTGATGTAATTTTGAATTTAAAACAAAATCTATGCCTATAGCGAGAGAGACCGTAAAATATTTTTAAAATATTAATATTTGTGTGATCAGCGAATAAATGAATGAAAAAGTTTTTAACTAAACAAAAAAAAAAGAATTTTCTTTTGTCAATACACCAGCGAAAAGATTATCGTGAGCCGCGGACCTCGACATAATACGCTACTTGTTATTTATATAACGACTTTTCGAAAGCGTCATACGGGCAGTGGTCCTCGGGTCAAAAGATGTCGTTGTATCAAAATATCTCAAAAATTCGGCCTGTATGTTAAACACAAGAAAATAGACGGACAGAGGGACAGACAAGCTCAAATGATTTAGGAAGAAAGTAGTGCTGAATCCGTCCGGGTCTTACATACATCTGCATAAACTTAGTATAACTTTCTAGCGCAAACGGTGTAAGGTATAAAAATATTTAAATGAATTTTCCTTTATTTTGATTAGTTGCTAAGCGCAACTTTTAGTCTAAATAAATCGCAACAATAATAATGAAGATTTTGTAAAAATTTCTGTCGAAGGCAAGTAAAAACATCGGGTGAGGTTGGCTTTAAATACACACCACCACTTACCCTGAATGCCTTCATCGTAAAATACCAAAATTTATACTTTCTTGTTTTTCATGAACATCCTTACGTGACGAGAAAAATCACTATTTTGATTGATGATTATTTTGCCCTGATTGCGAATATCTGTTCCTAAGGGACCAAAAGAAATTTGGTCCTTTCATTTTGTCAATTTGTAATATTCGTCAAATTTTTTTATCTGAATTAGTCCTTAATACGCGAGCTTTCAAGAAAATCTCTCAGCCAGGCCATGCTCGCGGTCATATAAAGCTAGTTGCTCATCGTTCAAAGAAAAAATTCCTAGTTATCACGCCATAGATTATTTGTTGTTTCTTATGGTCACTTGGCTGAAAATCCTTTTTCAATAAGCGTCTGCGATTCGAAAATTATATCCTCGTTATCAAATATATTTTCAGTTTAAAAGCCCATTGTGTAATTAACTTTCGTTTCGTGCATGAGAATGGACTTGGAAATAAATATACTTTCACACAAACTTCGCAAAATATAAGGAGAAGCATTCACGCCTGGGAAAAAAACATTTGCCATTGATGAAACCTTGATTCCATAGTGCAAACGACTCATATTCGAACAAGGGATCAAATTATTCGAGTTATAGCGAAGCGAAAATGAAAATTTACTCTAATAAGTTAGCCATCACCCATGTGTGGGTGACGCGGCAGTCAACGTGTTAAACAAGTTGCTTTAAATCTACTCATGCACATTACATTAATTTGTGTGCGTGTGCTGTCATGGGAGCAGGATGAATCTACAAAGGAAATGCATCCGTAAAATAATGCAAAATAATGTGAAAAATTGTCTCTTGTAACTTTTAAATTTATTAACGTTAGTAGCTACTGACGTCAACAAATAGAAGAGAGAGAATTCAAGATAAAATATTTAAATGTCGTGGAACAACGTTGCCTTTAAACTCTCAAAGTTTCTTTAAATTATAAATTTTTGTGTTTTTTTGTCATAAGCTGTGCAAAAATATTTTATTTTGAATCTGTTTAGGCTCATAAAGTGTCGCAAATGTTTTTGCTAATTTCGAAATGGATATCTATCATAGCCGAACATCTTCACCAGAAACGCCAAAATTCTTTCGCAAGATTGCAAGGTTGGTGTTCGCAAGTGATCTTCTGAAATGAAAGGATTTTTTTCAATTCACTTATTATCTCTTCTTCTCTTTTACGGTCCGCCGACTTTGAGACGCTTTACTTTACTTGACTTAAACCGCCACGAAATGAACTTAGTGATCGATGTTTGAGTCGAAGAGAAAGTTCCGGAATTAAATAAGAAAACATATATTTTTTTTTCGCAAATTTTAATTTGATTCATCAACACTCCTCTGACAATTCGATGCCTTTTTATAAAGAATGATTTGGTGTTTGTTCTTAAAGTAAACTTTTAGTCTTCGCAAGAGCTTCACACATACGTTTTTTTTATAAACCGCGCTTTTTCATGATGAAAATTCCAGCTTCTTTTTGATGTATTCTGGTGTAGGCATTGCCCATGCCATACTCCTTTTCACCTCAATGGGAAAAATGATGAGTTGAAACAACGATAATTTGTTCTAATCAAAAACGCTTGAAATGCGGATTTGAACGATAAAAACACTGTATGCCGCAAACAGATGATTGAAATGACATGAAGTTATGCTGGTTGAGGTTTTTTACAAATAACTTCGCTGTTTGGTTAGAAACATTAGCTATGTGCCAGGGTGAGGGCAAGGGAAACTCTCATAAACTGTCATGTTTTTGTATTCTACGCTACTTGTGTATGCAACACCCAGCCGGATCCGCGTTTTATTATAGCGAGCGACCCAGAATCACTTTTTGTCTGTCCGTCTGTTGCTTACTTGAGTCGCAATTTTAGAAATATTCCAATGAAATTTGATGCACTGGCGGATTTTGGTCTCGGACCAGCGTTTCCAACACTTCCCTTATAATGACTTATTTAAAAAAATTCCTTGTAGATGTTTAGCAATTACCAGTGGGTCGCGTAGCACTATAGTGTTTCCATTTTATTGAATATATTTTTAATTTTTTTATTTCGTCATTAACTTGAACGTAATTTACTTTTTCACTTATATATAAATTTGGAAGGAAGTATCAGTTATCATAAAATTTTATACTTTACGACTTCGCTTCGATATAACACGGCCTTGATTTATATTATTTCAATGCTTCGGAAGTTGTAATTAAATTTAAATCAATAAAAAGCAAGCTTCGTAGTGCGTTTTATATGAGAAATATATATATATATAGATATATAGCATAGATAGTACGCATAACTAAAAGGCATTTTTGGCTTTTTAGCAATCAATAAAAACCTTGAGATTGTTTCACTGAATTTACTTTTAGAGAGATTTTCAACGAAGCAATAACGTCTTCTTCACATCTCTTTTTGTTTTTAACATAAAACGTTTTTAAATAAATTAATAACATAAATAATACACATAATGCATGCACGTACATGTTTTGGTTGGGAAGACAAACGAATTTTCTTGAGTGAGTAGACGATTTTTTAAAATTCTTCTTCATACGTTTATTTCATATTTCATATTTTATCGATGCTTGTAGTGGAGGAAAAATTCATGATTTCTACCCTATGAAGCAATAAGAAAATCTTCTTCTTTTTTTTTTTTTGTCAAAATAGTCAGTGGTGGCTTTTATTCCCATTTTTCATGCAAGGATCTCGGGACATTGAAATTATTACTTTTACCCTCAAAGCCCTCGAAAATCTGTTCTCATGTGTAACACGCACTTCTTTTCTATACGTTGAGTGACAACAGTCGAAAAAAAAATGGTCGATCGTGACTTGAATATTTTGCTCGACAGGAATTGTGAGATCAAAATATTTTTCATTGGATTGGAAGGAAATTACACTTTACCGGCTGTTATAGACTCGCAATTCGTTACAGCGAGTCAGACCATAATCCACTGGTGCAGACATTAGCTCCATAAACTGGCCTGTTAATTGGACAACAAGCTGTGATGTTTACCTCATTTTTGCGCAGCCGCTTACTAGTAAAGGTCTTTACTAAACCGAAAAGGGGGCAAAGTGGACGATGCAGAAAAGAAAAAAAGTTGACGATGAATTTCGATAAATTTTAGATGAATATCCCGCTGAACGGGCAGATTTATTGGCCAATACGCCATGGGACTTGGTCGTAATAGAAACTACAAACCGGATGAACGCTCGAAATTCAATTTCCGTATGACGGCGTCATAGTTAACTGCCGCCTGAAGTCTACACTATACAAAATGCCATTCAAGAGACGCAGTAGACGCTGCTAGATTCTGAAATAATAGAAAACAAAATTCCTAGAACTGGCCCATTAAAAAAAAAGCCTGCTTACTTTAGAAGCCACCAAATTCTTCTTTTTTTTTTTTTGATTTAACGAATTTTCAAGAGGCTGAAGGCTGAAGAACTGATGGAAATATAGATAAAAGGAATGAAAGGATAGATGGATGAAAGAATAGCTGAACGATAGTGCAGATAGAAAGCACAGAAACAGCACAGAATAGCAAAAGGAAATCACTTTCGAAACACAAAATGAAAAGCCAATGAGTAAACGGGAAAAAGGATGGACAAAATTCGAAAGGGATGAAAGAAAAGAGGGACAAGAGGGAGAGGAGGAGGCGGAGGAGGAGGAGGGGGAATGAAATGCAAACGAGCAAGAATGCAACGTAGAGGCAATGAACCAGACAGATGGACAGAAAGATGGATGGACATAGTAGTTTGATGGTGAATTGAAATCGTTATGATCTTTCCTGGCTATAGCAACAGACAAAATATGAATTATCTGCCAACAATATAAAGAGCATCATACTACAATCATTCATCTGTAAAGCGTTAGAAATTCACAAAAGCTTAAACAATTTTTCATAA
>CCAG010011557.1:0-22028 GCA_001077435.1 Glossina morsitans morsitans | reverse complement strand
GCAAGCCTCGTTATTAGTGATTTCTTTGTTTTTTTTTTTTTTGTAAAAAATATATTTTAAAACAAACAAAAAAGAAAAATTATACAAAAATTTGGTTTTTAAGTTATTGATGATTTTTCTAAACTTAATACACTGAACGCTGAAACAATAAAACAGAGTAATCAATCAATCAATAATTATTTTCATTAAAACCGTTGAAGTTGTGTACGTCTGCGTAATTCTTTCCTCTGCCTCCGTAATACTTACTTACAGTTAACGCAGTGAAAAGGTGTTTTATATACATTATATATATATATAAAAAAAAAAAAAGTTCTTAAAGATTTTTTTTTTTTTTTCTTTTCTTTAAAAGGCAAAAACTGCAAAAACTAAAGAGTTAATAATGTTAAAAGAAATGACATTAACAGAGAAATTTGGATTTCCACATGGAGTTTCCAAAGTCATTAAGCAACTTGGCGTCCTTGGTTTTAACACTTTTTACTGCCTTTTTTTATTACATGGATTTCCTCCTTCAAAAATAGAGAACGGATTTTTTGTTTAGTAATTGATTTACTTAAAATGTTATTTTGTACTTAAACATTGTTGGAAACGCATCTGAGTTGGGCATAATATATGCCTGAGAAGACCCGATGTTGATGATGTTGAATTGCAGTTGTTAAAAGAATTATTATTACTAATTTAATATCCTAACTTACGACTAATGCACAACCTTAAACCATAGCATAGCATTATTGCTTTTGTTTTTTTGAAAAATAACAATAAATATATTACCTAAGTAAGCTTCCTGCTGTGTAGGATCCAAAGTTGACGGCAATATCGTCGGCATGCCAGGTATGAAAGTTTTATCATTTTCGGTACCACCCCAACGCGATTTTTTGCGACGTCTACGTTCAATGCCATCCTCTGCAATAAAAAGCCGATTAACATTCGCACAAACTTTGCTGCAGATTTGCAAACTTACGCGAGTTTTCCGAGAGACCATTGCTAATAGAATCATTACTGTTAGTATTGTTGAAAAGAGCAGCAAAGTTTTTGGTAGACGATGTAGTGCTCATTAACTCTTGTATAGTTTGTGTTAAATCGAAACGAGTTTCGCGTACGTCTTCTTTAATGGGCTCTAGTCGACTACGTTCAGATTTTTCCCTAGAAAAACTTCGACGACCGCGTTCTCTTTCGTGGCTTCGCTCATGACCTCGTTCGCGACTGCGGCTGCGTTCGCGGCTACGGCGGCCATGCCGATCGTAACTGCGGCTACGAGATCGATCACGATCTCTTCGCCTGTCGCGGCTGCGAGAGCAACGCCTTCGCCTACTTTCGTAATCGTCATATGTGCGAGAACGACTACGTCGTCCCCGCGCTTCCCGTTCGCGTTCCCTATCTCTTTTACGACGTTCCCGATCTACGTCACGATCCCGACTTTCCCGCTCACGACTTTCACGTTTGCGTTCACGATCTCTCTCCCTATCACGGTCACGATCACGGTCGCGATCCCGATCCCGATCTCTTGATCGTTCTCTAAGTAAATTAAAAAAAAAAAGAAAAAAAGAGATTTAGATATTTGTAGGAAAAATCAATGACACATAACCTTAAATTCTCCTAAGGCAATTACCTTTTCCTTTTACTTTTTTCTCTATCGCGTTCCCTTTCACGTCCACGATCTCTTGATCTGGACCGTGAACGGTCTTGTTTATCACGTTGATCGCGAGCGTAACTTTCTCGGTCTTCGTCAGCATTTGCTCGACTGCTGCCACCTCCGGTATAATGCGATGCCACAGCATAATTTTCTGGCGGCTCTGAATTAATCATATATTCATCACTCATGTCTGTTTCTTGAACAATTTTCTTAGATATATTTTTATGTATTTTTTACTTTAGCAAACTTTTCAGTTTTTCATTCGGTTAAAGAATTATTTAACACTTTCTTAAGAACCAAATCACTGTCCGTGGTGAAAAAAAATATGGCGACCGTTTATAGAACAGCATAGCATGACAGTTGCCACACTACTCGTCTTACAAATTTTATATATGGTGCTGCCAAAGCAAACCATTTGCTAATTTTGATTTGAAATTTACTTTCAATCGAAGCTAACACGCTTTGGTTGTTGTTTTCCAAACTGAATCAATAATTTGGAAGAGTTGACTCGTTTCATTTGTCAATTATACTGCCTTACTGTAACATATCCTACACCCTTTACGAAAGCCTACAAAAGTTGCATGGTTCGTTCCTAACAATACGTTTAAATGGAAAAAATTTTTAACTTGTTCAGTATTGATCTAAAACTCGTTAAACTGTATTCTTGAAGTCCAGCTAAAAAGCCTTCATAAAGATAGTTTCTATCGATCAACTGACATGCCTGCATTTAACAAGAATATATTACAACCCTGAAGTGTACGTTCAAGACGTTGAGTATGAATCACTGTTTACACTTCGCATCAATCTTTATGTAGGGATTCGCGTGCCTTTTTTTTCATAATTTCAGTTTTATTAATAATTTTTAATATGTACCGCCAAATAGTGAACACACACACAATCGACCAGTAATCAGAGCTTGGAGGTAGTAGTTTAAAGAACATAAATAAAAGATAAATGTAGCAGCGTTTTTATTCAGGTAATGATTTTTTGTTTAAGTAAATATATGAAAAGAGAGACGTTAAGTATTTTTTGATTGTTTGTTAAAAATGTTTCAGGTTATGTTCCAACTTATATATCATAAGGTGTTTTTCAATATCCATTCAATTAGACAAAATAATGTTGAGCTATGAAATAGTTTAAGAACTTTTTTTTCTTTGTAAAAAGTATTTACTTTGCGCATCTGGATTCACTTTCAATTCATTGCCATTGTTTGTCATAAACGTCTGCAGTTATGATCGTTTAGCAAATCGTTTAGGTTTACAAAATAATGTATCGTTCACCTTGTTCTTTATAGTGATCTTTTTAGAGACCGCAATAGCATTTAATGTATGGAAGAATATCCTTCTCATTGGCTCTTGTTTTTTATTCTGAAAAGCAACAACAGTTCTTTAGTTTCGTAAAAAAGGCTTCGTCTGCATTCCTGTCACTAGACGTATGCACGTTTAGTGTAGTCGCAATGACCTTTAATCTTATTTTGGTTTTATTGAAGTCTACCTTTTTAACCTTAGAAAACAAGGTTTTAGTATCTAATGTCTTCTGTTGTAGCTGTTCTCTCGTTTTCTTTCCATCTCATTTATGTGTAAATCTCTCTCTTTGTTTCTTTCAGGATAAGTCACTGACCTGAACTGTTTTGTTTTTGTTTCGTTTATTGTGTTGATTAATGTGTGGAGGCAGCTTTTCTTTTATTTGAGTTTGAAAGAGTGTTACGTTCATAGTTAGTTCCTCTCTTATATCAGTGAAATTAATTTTTAATTTTGTTGACTATAAAGAGCCTATACTGAGGGTCACTGTGTCAATGAAAAACATTTCTAGCGGTTTGAATTTTTTTTATTGACTCTCTTCTTCGTCGCTCAACAAAGTTGAAGACTTACCCTTACGGTACTTCCACTCCGATGCTCTTCAACAGTATTACAATCTTATGTAAATTTCGATAAAGTCCTGTAAGGACAAAAACTTCACGCTTCATTGCAAGAGAAGCATTTAATGAACGCATCACCTGTTGTTGGCGTCTACTACATATAACCTGTAATATATGCTCATGTATGGATAAGAAGAGAGTATGAGATGAGAACAGCATACATTAATTCATCCCTTACCGCCACACCGACACGATGGCGTGGCATCGACATCGGAACATACCAAAGTTGGCTGAAATATACTAAGTTGACTACCTTTAGTTATTTTCTAGGAGCTTGAAAGTGGTGTAGGGTATAATAATAGTGAGTCTCGGAACACAATTAAATAATCTTCACTATCTTGCAGTTGTTCCTATGACAACTTT
Organism: Glossina morsitans morsitans; assembly: GCA_001077435.1. Classification (NCBI taxonomy): domain Eukaryota; kingdom Metazoa; phylum Arthropoda; class Insecta; order Diptera; family Glossinidae; genus Glossina; species Glossina morsitans. The sequence continues at coordinate 18,117 of CCAG010011557.1, read as the reverse complement.
GCAAAACAAAGTATTATATCGGAAGTTGTCCAAAAAGCAGGCCGGTACAAATGATTCCCAATTGCTTTCGTTCTTGGCCCAAAACGTGTCGGTGTGCCAAAAGCCATCAAAATATTTAAAAAAATTGCGGCTTACAGGCCAAGCCCGAGAAAGGAAGGCAGAAAAAAAGAAGTACAGACAAGCTTAGATCGATGCGAGAAGTGCTTCTGAATCGAAAGGTACAATAAATGGCGGATTTATCTCAAGTCCTCTTGGCTGTATGGCATATATATGACCAAACTTAATAAATATCCATGTACCGCAACGGTTATACGACATAGCGATTTGAAGTGCGATTTAATTTTAGTTCCTTTCTTGCAATAAACAAATTTTTTGGTTTTTAATTTTTATTTGATATGGAATGCTCTTCTTTGCTATTTATTGAATTTAAATTTTCCAGAAAAACAAGACTTAGATAAAAATTTTCTGGAATTCAATGTAACTTTTTTTTTATGAACAAAAATGCATTTAATATAATAAACGTAGCCTACATACACATCTTAGGTAAAGGGGAATACATAAAATTTATAAACGTATAAAGTGAACAGAGTTACTATTTGCTGACTAGGTATGATAGCCGATGAAAATTGAAAATTGAACGAAAAAACTTTTACTAAAACGGGTACAACATAAAATTTCACTTAAATTATTTTTAAAAGGGAGCAAATTTTTTTTCTCCGCTATTCTTAGCTATTTTTTTTTATTTTTTTTTTATACACCCAATTCTGTGCTTTCGTGGTAGTTTTATGTTTCAGAAAATACGTTACACAAATAGATCGGAAAATACGAATTTATATTTAGCGGGTTTTTTAACGTTTCAATTGGAATAAAACTATGTGTTTGTGTGTGTAAACAAAAGACTTCAATTCATTTTTCGGGACTGTATGATAAGAGAAGCCGTGTAAAAACGCATTTATTTATTTTATTTATTTGGAAAAATCTAATCAATTTCATTATTGCGCTTTTTACACGCTTCAACGCATTCCTTCAGTTGCTCGCTAAACTGTTTAGCCAACTTCTCGTTATTAAAACGGACGGCCAATTTCTCCAAAACGCCTTCGCTCGATTCAGCGTAGTTCATAGATGCCCATGCGAAACTTTTGGGATTTTTACTCAAGTTATTAAAAACGAAATCAGCACCAATTCTATGATTTAAGACCAGTTTGTGGATTTGTTCGCGACGCATTAGCATACGATAGGTTCCTTTATCACGATGAAATAAAATTTTCAATTCGCCAACGCCTTAAATTGAAATAATCAGGATTGTTAAGGAACTCTTAAAATTGTTTAGTTGTAAATCTTGGTTACCTCTTTCTTTCCATTCCTTATTGGTACTGTCCCAGCGGTATAAAGAGGCTCGTTCACCGAAAAGTTTCGATTCTTCTTCCTCGCCAGTTGTGACAACAATTTCATCGGGCAATGCAATAATTGGCTCATAATGCGGATCGTAGTTCTCGGCATTGATTTTGTTTTCGTTATCACCGTCGCCTTCTATGTTGTTTTGGGAATTATTGCTAGTATTTCCGGGGATATTCTTTTCGTTGGATCCGTTCGATTTTTGGTTTTTCGCGGCTTTGTCAAAATTTGCGAAAGCGTCTTGATTGACAAGACCTATAAACTCGCCAGGGGCATGTTTCGTATTGCCTTTAGCCAAGAATGAGTCATTTTTGGCATCCTTCGATGCCTTTTCTGCCAAAGTGGCAAAATCTATTGCCGCCGTAGCGGTTTTAGATAAGTCCATACACTTTGCGGTCTCTGCGGTGCTACTATTTGTTGCCGTAGAGAAGCCCCCGAAAATGGAACCGCCGCTCTGAACATTAGCGGATGCTGTGTTTCCAAATATATATCCCCCGCTCTCACCAATTTTATTAGGTGAAAATCCTGTAAAACTGGTGAACGATGACCCGAATATAGAGTTGTTGCTTGCAATTTGGCTGGAGTTGTTCGCGGAAAAGGAAAATATCGATTTAGTGCCGAATACCGAAGCATTGTTGTCAAATAATGAAGATTTTTGTCCGAAAATAGAAGCACCTTGCACTCCGCTGCCAGTGCCTCCGAAGATTGATGTTGATTGAGTGTTATTGCCGATAGTAAAGGTTGCATTATTAGCAGCACCAGAAAACATTGTTTTATTCTCGTCACCGAACGGTGATCTTGTAGTGAAAAGATTGCTGGAGCTTTGGTCTTCCTGCGCACCAGATTTAAACGTCACATTTTCATTTGTCTTCGGTGTACTATTTTCACTGGCTATAAATGTATCCACCAGTTTTTTCTTAAAATTAATTGAAGTACTAGGAGTTTTTGTCGTTGTCGCCGCTAAAACTACCGATGAAAGAGTATTTTGCTTTATTAATATTAACGATGGCAATTCCATGGGTAACATGCGATGTTTAGTGTCTTCTCGGCTGACGAAAACTTCATTGTCTTTACTAGCAATAAACGTGAAGTTATCCGCATCACATCCCCGGCAACCACTGCAAGGAGGTTTTGCTGCAAAAAACTCCAGCGGCAATTTTAACTCATTGGCCAATTTTTCATTTTCTTCACTAATATTAAAGGCACTTGCTGGTGGCTTTCTGGTAACGGATTTCTCCGTAGAAATGCTGCCACAGTTCGTTTCTAATATAGGTAATGCACTGCCGTCCAATGCCTTCATGACAGCTTCCATAAAATCTTCGGCAATTTTTTTGTTTTTAAAGCGCAAAGAAAATTTTTGTAACTCCATGATTTCCTCACTAAAATCGTTGACAGCAAATAGCCAGGATTTATCATCTTTACGCTTATACTCTAAGTCTTCATTGAGAGCATGATTGAGGCATATTTTCAACACTTGATCACGTCGCATAACTACGCGTAGCCTTTTAGTAACGAGATGGCGCAATATTTTCACATTGCCCAGACCGCGTTCCTTCCATTCGCCTTCAGTGAAACGGTATAGTTTAGCCCGATGAATGTACAAAATTTCCTCCTCCTCTTCACCCGTTTTCGCTTCAACCTAGTTAAAAAATGATACGTAACAATGAAATTATGTTTTGATTTTAAATTTTTTAAGAGAAAAAAAAAAGGCACCAAAGTTACCTTCTCGGGCAATGGTATCACTGGTGTAAAGTGTGTATTGTTCTCTTCTTCTTCAAGGTATTGACTCTCAACATCCTCATCCCCGCCACCGTCAGCATCACCGCCACCAAATTTCACGGGGCTCTTCACAGATCTTCCAGGGCTTTTTGGTTTAAAAGCGAAAGTAAACCCTTTTCGGCTGAAAGAGAAAGGATTCGGTGCCGATTCTCCGCTGGCTTCTGTTGTATTCGAAAACAATGTCTCAGTGGTGTTAGACGTGGAGGCAGCGGGCACAGACGATGATGCATCGACATTATCAATACTAGACAGAGTAGAAGAAGTGGCTAACGGTTTTGGAAAAGTAAAAGTATTTGTCGCGGCAACGGAACCACTGCCAAAAGTAAAATCAAAATTAGATTTCGCTTGCTCTTCGTTATCGTCGGCAACTTTAACGCCAAAGCTAAAATTTTGTTCTATGTTAGGTGCATTTTTAGTGCTGGCCTCCTCGAGGATGGTGCCACTTCTCGGTGCGTCACAAGCTATACAATGCACTAGACCATCGTTATTTATAAGGTAGCAACTTGAACAAGTCCACGAACCAGCTTTTGCTTTGAATTGGTCCCCAAAATTTTCGGGAGCTGAAACAATTTTCTCTTTACCAGCAGCGGTTTGTGTAGCCGGAGTGACCGTAATTGGCTTCGTAGTAGCATCTGATTTGCTAAACGTGAAGGGATTTGGAGTTGTAGCAGATTGCAGTTGTGCTACGTTCGGGCCAGTTCCAAAGTTGAAAGTAGCTTTAACGCTTGGCACAGTCTTAGAAGAATTTGGTCCTTTCAAAAGTAATGTTTTCTCTTTAGGTAAGTCACATGCCACGCAGTGTAATTTATCTGCTGCATTAGTGATATAGCAAACGGAACAAATCCACGAACCAGGCTTCGGTTTAAAGGCATCACCAAATCCTTCCTGGTTTGCGTTACGATCTATTAGGTCAGACTTGTTTTCAGATTTACTTTCATTTTTGTTAGAAGACAGTGGGAATGCCACACCTTCATCGACACTCATTTGGTTTTGAGCCTTAATTATGATATCATGGAATTGCTTGCATATTTCTGGTGTTTTAAAACGAACTGTCAGCATCTCCGCCACTGGTTCTCTACCGCAGAAATCCTGCCCAGCCCATGACAAAGTGGTTTGAGAGTTCTTCACACTTTTGAAAACCGTATTTTTATACACTGGTTGATTGCAGCATTGCTTGTGAGTTTCGTCACGTCGCATTACAAGACGCAACATGTTAGGATCATTTTTGTTCTGCAACAATTGAATATTTCCCAGACATTTTTCTTTCCATCCGCTTGCTTCTTTATCGTATCGCATCAATTTGGCGCGCTGTTCAAATAATATAATTTCACTTTCTTCGTCCGTACTAACTTCAATCAAATCGGGCAGAGATATGGGGGTTGTCTTGTTCAGTAAATCACTGGTTGCATTATTGCAACTCTGGGTTAAAGTTGCATTAGGTAGAATCGGAGGATTAGCAAAATTATTTAAATTATTAAAAATACTGGCGAATGGTGAAGCTGAAAGGCTGTTGATGGTAGGTGGGAAAATGGAGGTTGGCGAAATACCAATGCTTGTCATCGTTTTACTGAAATTGGGAATCCCCGAAAATGTATTTGCGGGCATTTTCGACGCCTCAACTGCAGTGGTAAGTGCAGGATTGGATTCAGACGATATACTTTCGCTTCTACTGGCTTGTGCACTTGAAGCAGCAGTGGGAATTATCGGAATTGCCGATGCATTTGTCTGGACATTTGTTATTGAAGCTTTATTTTTTGATTTGCTAACCTCCTGTTGAGCCTTTGCAAACGCTTCTTGAAACTTTGCGGCTATTTCGGACGTTTTAAATCGCACGAAATACTTTTCTGGACGTAGCAATCCGTCAGCGAAGTCGTTCGCCGCCCAAATAAAACCTTTCGTTTCATTCTCAGGAATTGTAAGTAAGATCTCTGATGTTAGGTTATGATTAGCGCATATTTTATGGGTCTGGTCGTTTCTCATGAGTATACGATATGTTCCTTCCTTATCTTTTACAATTTTAATATCACCGATTCCCCGTTCCTTCCACTCTTTGTCGATATGATGAAACAAAATCGCCCGATAACAAAATATAACCTCTTCAGCTTTTTCTCTTGTATGCAAAACAGTTTCATCCGATGTGGACGTAGCAGTTTTAAATTCCGACAAAGGCTTGTCGGAAGCTGGTCGATGAGCACTCGATTTATTTGTATCGCGACAAGAACTGTCTATTGTTCTGTTTTGTTCCTCGTTACTATGGATGGTAGACGCAGCAGCAGCTGCTGTTATTATTTGAGGCTTAAAGCTGAACGCAGGCATTGTGCCTAATGTTGGCGTAGAAGTAACGGTTTGAGCTGTACTTTTAGTCGTTGTATCTGCAGGTGCCAGGTTTTTGTTAAATGTCGGCATAATGCTTCCACGCGAATCCGAATTCTGACTCACCGCTGTGTTAGCTTTAAGATGGTGCGGCGGAATAGTTACACTTAATGTAGGCTGTTGCTGCGATTGCAAACTAATGATGTTTGTGTTAGGCAAGGGATCTGAATTTGTTATAACAACATTGGCAGGTGGACCATTTTCAATGGACTGATTGCCTACAGATTTATTAACCTGTAAAGTTGATGTTGGTAGCAATATATCGTTGTGAGCAACCATTGGACTTGGAACGATAGGCATTAAGTAAGGATTTGACTGATTGTGACCGCAAACGTTTACTGGATAGTTGGCAGGTTGGGGAATCATTGGATTATTGAAAGCATTTGCTTGCACTTGTATCGGCGCAGGCATTTGCAAGCGAGTCTGATCCTCAGTAAGTGGATTATTAGCCATAAAACCGCCAAGTCCGCTATTGCCAGAATTGCACCGACTCGGTGGGACATGAGAAGTAGGCACTTGTGCCTGTTGCTGTTGCTGCTGCTGCTGCTGTTGATACAACTGTTGCTGTAAAGCGTCATCAATGACGTAAAAATCATCTAACATATTTAATGCTTCATCACGTGATGGCGGATTTGTAGACTTGCAAGCTGCTTTTAACGCTTGCTCCAAACCAGTAATTTTTTCGTTCATCAAAACAATTTCCTTATTAACTCTTTGTACTTCAGGCTTTACGTTTTCTAAAATTTCCTTTTTAAGGAGAATCAATGTGGACGACATTTGTTTAATTAGGCTTTCCGTTGTACTATCTGCGTCTTTCGAAGACGCCGTTGACGTCGTTGTGTCGTGCCGACGAGCCCGTTGTGAGCTTCCTAATCCAGATAGTGGAGGTGGAGTATCGACATGTTTTCGCTGGAAGTCATCCTCTGCGTCGTGATAAATAGTTGAGTTATTCTGTGGACTAAAATAATTTCCTGATTCATTCAAGTGAGAGGCATTAAATTGATGTAGCGTTCTGATCTCATCGTGAATAATTGAATTTAGGCGGTGATTCGGATCAGCGTTTGGGCTCTTTAAAAAGGTTAAAGTCTGCTTGAGACAATCACCAGTTTTTTCCTTATACAAGCGCTTCATTTGCTTGGGTGTTTTGCTGGCCTGATCTAATTTGCGATAGGCTTCCGCTTGCCAATACGAAGCAAATGGTAATTGAAGACCTGTCAACTCTTCAATCAAATCTTCAAATTCTTCTCTTTCAAAGTAACGGCCAGCCAAGTAGGAAGCGGCATCCTCAGCGGCATTAGTAAAATCTTTTTCAAAATCTCGAAATTTAGCATATGTGAAGTACTTAGGGACAGCCTCCAACAATCCCTTTCTATGCATTTTAAGCAATTTTAAACCGTATTTGTATGTGGATTCTGCTCTGGCGTCTAATAAACATTTTTCCCCCTGCTTTATATTACCTTTAGCTCGCTCGACGAAAATTTGACCAATTTTGAACACAATGGCCATATCAAATTTTGGTCCATTGACACCCCGTATCACCTGAATACCGTACTGAAGAATGCCTCTTAGTTCAGCCAAATCAGTGCCGTTGCTAAGATTTTTATATACCTTATAAGCCGTACACCACCATTGCGCCTGTTTATCGGTGCATAATTGCGATTCCAGCAAAACGAACGGCAGCATATATGGTTTTCCAATCACATTCGAATTTCCCGAATGATAATTTTCGTACGCTTCACGTTCAACTTCAAGGGAACGTTTTGCTTGAATTGCAGCTGCATACATAAAGCTGTCAATATCCAGTTGATTCAATGATTCGGCACTACACACGTTTAAGTTTTGTGTGGAAAAACTCAAACCGTTGAAATAACGGGCACGAACAGAAGCCAAATTGTTATTGCATAAGCACAAATATACGGCGTGTTGTAATGATTGGGGCCGCAAGAACTGAGCATCTTCTTCGTAGCGTTCTATGTCAGCGGTCGAAGGCAATTCATATACAGGTTCGTAGAATTTGGGACACTTGATTAGGAATGACGATTGTTCCTTTGATTTTTGATCGCTATTGCAAAACAATGCCGCGAAAATATTACGACGCCATTGACCATTGGAGCAGATTTGCCGAATTTGATCAAGCAGATCGCAACGGCTACGATTATGTTGCGAAGATTTCTCTTTATCAACTGTCTTTCGATCGTTCACGTAAGAAAGTAATGTGCGGCCAACCTAAAGTAAATAAAAAAATGGACTTTTTTGTTTAAATTTTCAACGAAATTCTCTTTCTTTAATCTTGCTTTCTTCACAGACCTGTGCGCATCGAAATGAGGCCTCACGTTGCCACAAAATTATTAATCGCGTACCATGTTCATCACAATGTTTCATCCATGGCTGTTTATTTTGCCGCGGCTCCACTTGATAGGCCAGTAATAATAGTGGCAACACAATTCTAGCCGTTTCCCTCCATCTTTGTGTATTCAACATCAATTCACGTTTAAAGATCAAAGCAATCGTGTGCAATAGAAATTGACCACGATAATGATGAAGCAACAATTCGACCATTTCTTTCTGCGCGCACAACATTTCGTGAATTTGAGAAAATTTGTATAGATATTGATCCAAATTAAAAAGGAAATTTATAGTTTCAATAAGGCCAGTAGTGTTGAGGGTAAAGGAATTTTGTACTTGACGCTCTAAACAGCTGATCAATAATAGCCAAAAATCCCAATCCTTTTTAGCAGTCGGTAGTTGTTCGTACTTGCTTAACACTAAAAACACCGTATTATACCACTCATTGCTATTAATAAACTCGTCTTTTTGCAGCTTCTCCACTTGGTGTACATATTGAAAAGCGTTGAATATTTGATTCTGATCCATATAATAACGCACCAAATATATACGCAGCTGAACATAGTTAGGACGTGTTGCAATTTCCTTTTGAAGTAATGACTCCGTCTGATCATTTTCGAAGCTGTCTTGTTTCGTTAATTTCAAACGTAGTGCAAAAATAGTGTCATTTTGAACATGTTCCGACTCAGCTAAATCACACCAGTATTTCGCTTTTTTACAGCTTAAGTTCTTATCTTCTAATAATAGTTTACAAACTTCAGTCAAAACACCCGGTTGTTTTGCATTCAATTGCAACGATTGCTGAAACGCTTCCAAAGCTTTGTCAACTTTCTTCAACCGTACATATATTTGTCCCAGTAATTTATGTGCGTCTGCGTCGTCCGTTTTGACGCTCAAGTATGAACATAAATACTGTTCAGCCGTTGCCAGCTCATTAATATTGTAGTACAGTTTGGCTATTCGAAAGCCCCGTAGATTACGCTGTAAAAATCAAAAAAAAAAAAAAATGTAAATAACTGTATGCTTTAGGTAACCGCAAAGAAGTTATAAACATGATTAGCGTAGCTTAATGGTATATCGGTTTAGGATTACTTGAAAGTTCAATCAATTCGAATTGTTTTTTTTTTGTTTATTGAGATTAAATTGACTAAGCTAATAAGGAATGCGGCTTATATCTCTACTCAAAGAAATTCTGCAAAACCTTTAGCTTAGAGGTGTCTTAAATTCAGTTACAAAGGGAGTAGGAAAATGGACACTCGTCAGACAGAGGATAGACTAAACAAAAGCTGACGCCAGTCCTATCGCTGTCGATTTCTGAAACGCGAACAACTCGCCCAATCCTAACAGTTTAGGGGACAAATAGTTCAGAAGGAGATATTTATCTTTTTTTGAAACTTCCGTGAGCGTAACCCCACTTTCCTCGCAAAAAAAAAAAATGTAAAAATATTACGTTTTATTAACCAAAACACAAATACCTCAGATTCTGAACGCAATTTGTTTAAAGCGACTCGAACTTTAGCATCCACATCCTTTTTGGTTTTATGCATAATTTTTGAGTATTTAAAAAACACAATAATTGGGAATTTTGTTAGATTTACTTGTCAAAACAACACTTGATTAAATTTTCTAGATATCGTTTTATGTATAAATCATGTATGTATAAACTGCTCTATTAAATTTATTAGTGAACATATGATGTTTTTAGATACTATTTCGTATATTTCTACAGGGCTGCGAAATGCGGTAGGGTTTGCTCAAAAAGTAATTAATGCATATATGCTCAGCTTTACGTGTCACCCTGTAATTTTGATTTAGCCTTATTTACAACTATCTATGCAAGCATTTGTTTGAAGCTAACATAAAGCCGATTATTGTTTGAACGTAACATAAAACATAATTGGAAAATGTATAGAATACAAACCTTTTCGTTTTAATCTCTGTGTTAAAAGTAGTCCGCTTTCTAGACGAAACATAAAATTAAAAATTTTACGACGAAAGCATACCCGTAGGGCTTGCTATTTTCCGTTATTTACAAATAAACGATTCTCATATGGGCACACCAACTGTGTAGTTCGCTTAAGAAATTTTACAAAATTTTCAGTTGGAAATTATTTGTATGCTTTTATTTGTTCTATATCCGATAAATTGAAAACGTTTCAAAGTTTTCTTTTAATAAAAATTCAAAAATATGTATTAAAAATGGAACAAGGAATATATGGTTAAGATAGAAAAATGGCTAACGGCATTACAATGTTCCACAATGCCGGTAATATATTTTTCGCAAGAGTGGTAACTCTGTTTCTCACGTGTGTGTTTTATTTAGTTCGTTGTTCGTGAGTGTGGAAAATAAGAATTATTTGAAAGAATTGTTTTAAATTAATTTAGAGTTCGAAGGATTATTATCTGGACGTATAAGCAACAATTATTCAATCGTTTAGTCCACTCAATCTCAACATCTAAGGAAAAAAAAAGAAGTTCAAAGATTTCGGGCCACATTCTAATGAATAAATTGATGAAAAAATAAAGAAATATTTAAAGAGCAAACTAAAGAAATGGTTAAGAAAAATAAAAAATCGTTATCAGATGCAGTTTATGCAAAAAAATCATTAAATAAAAATGACAATCCTTTTGCTACTGCAAAGCCAGCCACCGCCAAACATTTGAATCCTTTTGAAGTGCATATAAATAAAGAGAAATTTCAAATACTGGGACGCGTTTGTAAACATGACAAAGGCTTGCCGGGTATCTCTCGTGCGAAAGCGGCAAAAAAGCGCAAAGAAACATTAGGTCAGGAATTTATGCAGAAACATAAAACCAATCGCTTTAAAGATCGTCGTATAGGCAAACATCTTAGTGAAGCACAATTAAATGAGGATATAATAAATGCTCGCTTTACCGCTGATAGAATGGAAAAAATAAAGCAGAACAAACATTCACGTTTCAATTTAAATGATGATGAGGTTTTAACACATCGCGGCCAAACACTAGCAGATATTGAACAGTTTCGTGATGACCGATCCGAAGAGGACGATGAAGAACATGAAAGACTAGATGGTAAAGAATAAATTCGGTGTAATATGCAGCAATTGCTAATCTTTGAAATATTTTAGCTGAATTTACCGAAGCAGCGCATTTTGGTGGTGGGTCTGAGGCAGGAAAAGATCGCAAGGCAGTTATTGATGAAATGATTGTGGAACAAAAGAAACGTAAAATGGAAATAGCTAAGGAAAAGGACGAACTATTTAACATGACTGAAAAATTAGATGCAAACTATAAAAATCTTGTTTCCCTTATGAGCACAACAAGTAAGAGCGAAGTTAAAGAAAAACCTACGCCGGATGATTATGATAAATTAATGCGCGAAATGATATTTGAACCACGTGGGGTGGTAAGCGATCGTTTGCAATCTGAATTGGAAATAGCGAAACAAGAGAAAGAGCGTTTGGAACGACTAGAACAAGAACGCTTAAAAAGAATGAAAGCTGACGGTGAAGAGGAGCACGAAACTAGTTTAAAAACGCCCAAACATCGTTCAGCGGATGATTTAGATGATGGTTATTTTGCCAATGGTGATGAAGATGAACCTAGCATTTTGGCCTATAACTTGAAAGGTAAGAAATAAGAAGTGAAATGGAAGTTTTTTAATGATATAGAAAAAATAAAAACATGCAGGGGGGCTAGAGACAAAAATCAATGGTGAAACAAACGGCAACTTGGAAAAGCAAAACAAAAGTAAAAACCAAGAGGAATGTGACAGTGACGAAGATGAAGATGAAGAAGAGGATGAAGAAGAAGCATCAGAATATGATGAAAATGATGATGATTTAAGTGATTTAAAAGCCAGTGAATCTGAGGATGAAGAAGAAACAACGATATCCCAAAAAGATAACGGAGTAGATTGTATAAACAGAGACGCACCTACGAAACCGAAATCTGTAGAAAAGACGACAGCGGACTTGCCATACGTCATAGAAATGCCATCCAATTTTGAAGAGTTCAACAATTTATTGTCATCCTATAAACTTTCCGATCAATGCATTATAATTGAACGTTTAATTAAATGCAATCATCCGGAATTGGAATCGAGTAAAGGTGAAGCTGTAGCCAAACTATTTTCTTACATATTAAAATTGTTAAATGAGAAATTTGTTGACGCCAATTTGGAAGACATACGACAGAACTTTCAATTTTTATCCAAAATGATGCCCCATTTGTATGAAATAATGTATTTGAATCCGGAACGCATGTCTCAAACACTACTAGAAATGATTAAAGGAAAGTATACTGAATATAGAAAAAACCCTAAGCAATATCCTTCGTTAGAAGTTTTGATCTTCTTAAAGTTGGTTTCGAATTTATGCTCGACTTCAGATTTTAGACATCCCGTTGTCACTCCCAGTTACATATTTATACAGCATATATTGTCGAAAGCAAGAATACGCGCGCGCCAAGATATAGCGATGGGTTTATTTTTAGTTACATTGTCTTTGGAATACGCTCAGTTGTCTAAACGGTTTTTGCCAGCTGCGTTCAACTACCTCCTTGGTGTGATCTATTTATGCATACCGAAAAGACCAGTGGAGACTTTAAAAATATTGCCACCCTTTCAAAGTCAGGGCATCTTCAATAGGTTATTAGCCATACCCGAGGACAGCGACATTTTCAAGAATACACCTGAGCAACTAATGACAAGCGAAGATCTAGTAACTCAAACGATAAATGATGACTTTAAAATCCGCGCACTAAATCTTTGTCTTAAACTAATACAAAATGCTACTGAAACTGTTAAAGAAAATGTAGGAGCAAACTATTTGGCTATGCCATTATTGGAAATGTTAGAGCGTTTGCCTTTGTCCTCCTATCCGGATTATATTAAAACGAATTATGAGAAAACTAAAATAGGTTTAGAAACCTTAGCCAACAAGAGCTTGAAAAAGTTGGTGCCTCCCGAGAAGAAACCTAAGGCTTTGCGTTTATTAGAACCGCGGATCGAACAAGTATATGATGATAAACGGCGTCCCAAGCTGTCGAAGCATAAAGAGGAAAGAGTTAAACTTTTGCATAAAGTTAAAAGAGAAACCAAAAGTGCTGTGCGTGAGCTACGCCGTGACACTCAGTTCTTGCAGAAAATGCGTTTGCAACAACAACTACAAAGGTGAGTTAAGCCAAACGATTTCATTATAGTGTAACGAGCTTTTAATTTCAATGATTTTCATATGTACTTTTCAGCGATAACGAACGCCGTGAAAAAGTTAAACGTATTTTTGCAGAGGCCTCCCTGCAGCAAGGCGAACTTAATGCTTTGGACAGAGCCAAAAAAAAGAAGAAATTCTAATGTTGTTCCTGCGTACGTTAGTATTTCTTATTATTATCATTATTTTTTTTTTTGTAATCAAGCTTAAGCGGCTCCTGATATTTGGCGGCATCTCAAAGTCGCTTCCTCGACGGCTCCGGCCACAGTCGAACGAAAACCTGAAAATGATGTGGAAAATATTAAATAAGATAAAAAATAAAAACATTTCAACTGTTGCTACCTTTATCCTCTAAGTGTTTTAAACCTGCCGCCGTTGATCCAGCTGGGCTGGTTACATTGTCTTTCAGAACTCCCGGGTGCTCTTTGCTGTCTCTTACTAAATGACCCGAACCCAGAACTGTTTGTGACGCCAATCGATACGCCATATCTCGTGGGAGGCCCATACGTACTGCACCGTCCGCTAGTGCCTCAATCATTACAAACACATATGCAGGACCACTGCCACTCAGAGCCGTTATAGGGTCTAAAAGGTATTCACCAACTTCTTCACAAGTGCCAATGGCTTCTAAAAGAGCTTGAGTGTTTTTAGCGTCCTGCTCGGTAGCTTTAGCACCTCGTACGAATACAGAACAGCCAGATTGCACTACTGCTGGAGTGTTTGGCATTACCCGAATTACACGAGCTTTCGGTGAAAGATTCTACAAAAATAGAATTTTTTAAATCTCTGACAACGATGGTATTAATAACAAACTTCTCCACCTAAAACCCTATAGTTACTTCACACTGGCTACAGTAAAAGACGTTCATTTCTTACTAGAAGAAGAAATCGTCCACTGCTGTAATATTAAGTTACATCCACTTGTATCAAAATGTTTATATGAATATGTTTACCCAAGCTTATGAAACACGCACATATATGTATATATGTATGTGTCTGTATTTATTTATATTTGCATTGATTGATAACATGCAGCTTAAACCTTTCGCACACAGTTGTCAGTTATCAGTATTGAAAAGTAATCGTTGTTTCTTTTATCTCTGATTTCCTTCTCCATTCTCTTCTCTTCTTACCTGTTCCAATGTTTTTATAGTTATGCCCATGGCCACGGAAATGAATAACTTATTATCACTTATGGGCTTAACTTCGGTTAAAACCTCGGGAACGACTTGAGGCTTAACCGAAACAAAGACAATATCTGAGTTGTTGACAACTGGATCATTTTTAACTATCGTCTCGACGCCTAATTGCTATAAAATTTAAAAAAATAATAAATTAAGAATTTCTATGGAAATTCTATTGTACACACTATACCTGAAATGATTCCAAGGATAAAGTATCTGCCGGATGGACGCTGGCAATTAACGCTTCGGCTTTTGTTAAACCTAAAGGCGAAAGTTTTTATTTCAATATATGAAATTTCCCTTGAATTGAAAGTTTAAAATTTTTTAAATTTAATATTGAGACTCGATAACTGTTTCGAATTGATTAAAATGGCAACGAAAGTTTACACGACTTGAGTGAATATACCCATCACCGAAGGATGGGGGGGTATAATCACTTTTTGTCGAAATGTTTCCAACTCCCAAAAGGAAAGTTCACAAAGTATATATACTCTTGATCGTCATCAAATTCTAAATCGATTTAAGCATGTCCGTCTGTTCATCTGTCTAATGTCTTGTAAAAATACTTGTGGCCGCAAAAATGAAGCTACCGACTTCAAATTTGGCAGAAACATTGCAAGTTTTTCCATGCAGATATTCCATGCAGGTATTGAAAATGGGCCAAATTGATTGAAGGACACGCCTGCAATACAAGCCAAAGTGAGTACACCTCCGTTCTTCCAAAGGAATCAAAAATTGTTTTTTTGATCATTACTCCTAAGCTATAGCAGATAAATGTATAAAAATTTGAACGTGCACTCTATGGGCGATGCTGTAGTGCCTATACAAAAATGGGAAAAATTGCCACGCCTACCCACTGTTATAATGCATCAAATTTTAATTTTTCAAAGGATGGCGTTCACTCCGCATTATAGAGCATGAAAATTTAGTTTTTTTGTTTTTTTTAGGATAGCGGTGATGGGTATAAAAGATTTGTCACAGCCGAATATAATTTTCTTATTTGTTTGTGCACGCTATCAGAATAAGGGCCTATTTTTTAAGTAATTGAATTTCGTTAAATGTCTTTCAAATCGTTTAATGTACCATTGATCGAAATTTTTATTTCTGTGGAAAAATTTGTTTTTTGTTTTATACTTATTTTGGGCATGCCCAGTGTTGGGGGAACACTGATCACTAACACTTTTAGACGTGATCTCTTGACGATTAAGCCAAGAATATATTTGCCATGTTTGAATTTTGTATGTCAGCGGACTCGGCCTCTAAATAATAGTATGCGATGTTGAACACATTGACTTGAAATTTCCTACTGATCGCGAGTATAATTCACTTTATATAAAAGGAGTGACAAAAGATGATCGAGTTGATGACATAAGATAGTAAAAGTTTGCTCTACAGTTTACGTAATAGGGCGATAATGCGGATTTCTCAAATATTTTTACAACAAATCGCTGAGTCCTTCTAGTGATATCAATCTGTCTCTTTAACTAATACAATCACATGTTTCAGACTTTGCTTTGAATATTATGTTTTTATTATTTATTTCTTATTTATTTCGCTTTTGTTCAGATTAGTTTTCAAAGAATACGTTTACTAATGCAAAGTAAGGGATAATCACTTTTAACCTCTGATGTTATCTGTGTAATGCTCGGGCATCAGTGTAGCGAGTTCACAAAAGTATATATCAATATGTTTTGGAACACCTTTGATGTGCCCATATATACATATGTATATAAATATACATAAATGAATGGCAGCATGTTTGTAGGCTTCGCTTGACTACTTTTAAAACCCGAGAAGTAATAGCGCAACTTGTCCTTGACTACGGAAAACATAAATCTATGATGCAAATTAAAGGATTGGCTGTTTCGTTAATCTCTTGAAAATTGCTGACGTTGCCTGGCGCAGTTGGGTGAATTTAGAAGAAAAGAGAATGTAAGGAGATATTGATTCTTTAAGAAAAATCGAAGATTAAGAGATTTAAACCAGCAAACGTATGCTGTGTGAATAAACTGCAGATCAATCTGATCATAGGCCGACAATGAAAATTGTGTAACAACGTTTATTAACTTTGATCGGCTGAAAGTCTTGTAAAAAATAGGACATTTTTTCCTCAAAGTTGGTAATGATTTGAAATTTTAATACAAAATACACCTACAACATCCATGCGTCCGTCCGACCAACTGTAGTAAACATTCTTCCGTTTGCAAAATTTGCAAAAGAATGACCCAAACCTTTCGAAGCACAAGCCTACAATGCCCGCATGGTTGTGCAACAAAACTGTAAAACACTTTTGCTTTCCGTGTTTTTTGCTTGTCACTTACAAAGTGCAAGATACACATCATATGAATTTTCACTATCATTCTAAGCATAGAATAAGTCAGCCGCGGGGCCTCGTTTTTTTTAAATCTTTTTTTTTTTGGATAACGGTGATGGGTGCAAAAGATTCGGTCACGACCGAATATAATTTTCTTATTATTCATATACATATGCATATCGCGATATAATAAATGGTCAGTATAAAAATAAATGATTTGCTTTTGTTGATCGGTGTTAGGGTACCAATATTTTCCACAAACCAAACGTAGGCTTATTATCCATTATTGTTATCTAAAACTAATTTTTGTTTCTTATTTATTTGTTCTCTTAATGTTATCTTTCAATTCCACTTTTTCATTATTTGTATATTTGTTTCGTTTATCACATTTTGTTTTTTTTTTTGTTGGAATTTTTGAAATTTTATTATTTTCCTGAAAAATGTCTTTTTAAGTTTTAAAAAAAATTTTACACAATTAATGGGAAAATATTTTTTATGCTTTTCTCCTATTGTCCTGTTTTTTTTTTTAATATTTTGCAAAATTTTTTGTAATCTTCAGCTCAAATATTTAAAATGATGCAATATTTACCGGCCGATATGAAACCTTTAGCCATAGCCTGGGCTATGCGGCCACCCCCTAAAAAACCAATTTTACCGATTTTATTCATTATCTAATAATTTCGTTTTTATTAAATTTTTTTCTATTTTTTATTTATTTAATTTTTTTAATTACGATCCGTGCACTTGTAATTTTTTAAAGTCTTCTTTACTAAAATTTTAATGAAATACTGAACTCATTCTACTACGATCGTACTTTATCAATAACCGCTTATTGTTAAAGTGTTTGCCTTTCCCTGCGCATCAGTCGCGAAAATGACGACAAGATCTGAACACTGTGGACTCTACTTAATAAGAAAAGGAAAATTTTATAAAAAAAAAAAAAATAAAATAAAATTTCTTTTAAATTTTCTTAAATAAAATATTTAATTTGAACGAATAAATTAAATCAAATATAAATACTTTTAGGCAATAGGTGTAGTGAAGAAAGAAAAAAATATATTATGAGAGAGAAGTCATCTTTTTTGAAATTTGGTTCTGTCCGAGATATTACATGTTTGACGGCCATTTATAGTCAAATTTATAGCATGAATATTAATCGGCTTTTATCCAATCCAGCTGAGAAAGATATTAAACACTTTTCCTGGATATGTATGTGTAGCTATTGAAAGAAAAAGGTTTTGTAAATAATGTAAAGACTAAAATCTGTCCCAAGTTGTTTTAATAATAGCAGTTAACAATTGGAAAGCATTTATAAGTCATTACGCTCTGTAGGGTATAAAAAGTAATAATCATAAAAATGAAAACAAAAATAAATAGAAAAACTTGTACTGATAAAGTAATATTTTTATATTTTGGCGTGGTGTCATTGAGGATTTGCATTCTAGGTACAAACGTATATTTAAAATATGTGCAGATATATATACATATATATATATATATATATATATATATATTAATATATGTAGACATAAGT
>CCAG010011542.1:0-58372 GCA_001077435.1 Glossina morsitans morsitans | reverse complement strand
TTCATTTTTTGTTTTTTGTGTTTTTTTTTTTGATTCTTATCAACTACAAAACAAAAAAAAAAAATGAAGAAATTTTACTTCTGCATCAAGTAATATTAACTTCATATGTACACACAAGTTTATATACTTTATCTCTTGTTTCATGGGAAAATGAAATTATGCGAAAAAGAAAGAGAAGAAGAAGAAGAAGAAGAGGAAAATTGTCATCAGCATCATTATCATCGTCTCAGCATATCGTCTTTTCGTCTCTCATTCAGTCTCTATTCATTCCGCGTCTTATGTTCTTGCCAGCAAAACTTACTCAAGTCAGCAAATAAGCTTTAG
The DNA here is from genome assembly GCA_001077435.1 of Glossina morsitans morsitans. Taxonomy (NCBI): domain Eukaryota; kingdom Metazoa; phylum Arthropoda; class Insecta; order Diptera; family Glossinidae; genus Glossina; species Glossina morsitans. The sequence goes on along the minus strand of CCAG010011542.1, from coordinate 58,048 downwards.
CCGGATTGCAATTTCGCGTATTTTATGACTTTCTTTCATTTTACACACTAGAATTGCGAATATTATATCAAAATGTTCGTGGTTTAACCACAAAAGTACAGTCGGCTTTTCTTAGTTCTGTTGGGACTAACAATCACGTAATGGTGTTTACGGAAACATGGCTCAAACCTGATATTAACGACTCTGAAATATTTAGTTCTACATTTCAAGTGTATAGACATGTTTGATTCGAAGGATTAGGTGGCGGTGTTTGAATTGCTATCGATAATTGTTGCGCATCGTCAATAGTCAGTTTTTCTGTGATTGTTGATGTAGAACTTATTTGCGTAAAAATTGTTCTTAAAAGCTGTATGTTGCATATAGCCTGCTCTTATATCTCTCCATTGTCTGATATACTTGAAACATTTGCGACTGTTAAAATTCATGGTGAATGATCTAAAACCTTCAGACAAAATTTTGGCTTTAGGTGATTTTAATTTATCGTTTGTATTGTGGTGCTGCGCCGATGGTCTTGGTTATTACACTCCTGTTTCTTACCCCTTGCTATACACTGACTTTTTTGAAGAATTTTACGAGTTATGTCTTTTCCAAAATAACTCAATTGTTAATAATAATGGTAGACTTTTAGATTTAATTTTTTTTAACTACTCAAACGTAAGTGTAACTCGTGTGGATCCGTATATTTTGCCCGAAGACATACATCATCCTACATTGGGGATAAATTTAGGCAATCTGCAAACTATGCAAGTCCTTAATAAGACTTGAGATCGGAAGAGCGTCGTGTAGGGAAAGAATTATAATAAACTTCATAATATTCTGAGTAGCTTCCACTGGAACTTAGAATATTCTGATATTGATGGTTCCCTTGATTGTATTTATAATATTCTCTTATATGCTATAACTAAGTCGGTGCCTACACAATCCGACAGTTATTCATCAATTTATCCTATTTGGTTTAATAAACATCTTAAGCTGATCAGAAATAAAAAGAGTAGATTGTTTAAAAAATTCAAACATAGTGGACTCGTTATGGATTATACACGTTATTTGGATGGTAGACGTGAATACAACTTTAAAACAAATAAGTCTTATGCGGTGTATTTGCAAAGAATGAAAAGTCAATTATTTTCTAATCCTAAATGTTTATAAAAACATTTATAAAAATTTGTAAACTCAAAACGTAAGGTTAATGGATTTCCATCTGTAATGAGGTATGATAACGTTGAATCAATGGATCTGTCTGCTATTAGTAATTTATTTGCAAATTTTTTCGAAAACACGTATTCTGCTAATAGTTTGACATATGAGAAATATCCTTTTATTATTAATTCTTTTGATCATTTTCCATCTATTACTTTTACAGAAGCTGAAGTTTTCGGTGCTCTGCGAAATGTTAAACCTTCCTACATAGCCGGCCCAGATTTGATTCCCGCTTGCATCGTTCGTGCCTACAGTAATTTTCTTTATCCTTCATTAACCAGTATATTTAATAATTGCATTAGATGCGGTTATTTTCTCACTATTTGGAAGAGTAGTTTTATTATTCCTTTATATAAAAAGGGTTCTAGAGGAAACATTGAGAATTATCGTGGGATTGCTAAACAATGTACTACTGAAGCTCTTTGAATCACTTATATTTAATAAACTGAAACCGTGTTTATCCATGATTTTGACTGACTGTCAGCATGGTTTCACAAAAAATAAATCTACAGCCACAAATTTATTAGAACTGACATGCTCTATTTTTAAATCCTTTTCATTATATAAACAAGCGGATGTTATCTATACTGACTTTTCGAAAGCTTTTGATAAGGTTGATCACAATTTACTTATTTACAAATTACGTCTTATCGGCTTCCCTAAGACTTTGGTTTGCTTGTTTCGGTCTTATCTCACAGGTCGTACTCAGACGGTGTCCTTTAACTCAACCTACTCGCGTTCAATTTCAGTTACATCTAGTGTTCCTCAGGGCAGTCATCTTGGGCCCCTGTTATTTGTTTTATTTATTAATGATCTTCCTAACTTTATTCGTAATTCGTCTGTTTTAATGTACGCCGATGATGTCAAACTGTTTTACTCGTTTTGCCCGACTAATGACGCTTGTGTCCTTCAGTTGTGGCGCTTTGCAAATGAAATGTCTTTGAATTCAAAAAAGTGCAAAAAAATGTCATTCCCTTGGTCGGTTATATTCCCATCCAATTATTACTTTGGCAGCCATTTATTAGAAAATGTGTCGTCTATTAATGACCTTGGGGTTATTTTTGATCCCCGTTTGAGATCAAACTTATATTTAGATAAATCAGTTAACAAAGCCAAATCGCTTTTGGGGTTCATGAAGCGTTGGTCTAAAGAGTTTTGTGACCCATATATTACGAAACGTTTATATACATCCTTAGTGAGACCTACATTAGAGTGTTGTTCTATTGTCTAGTCACCATTTTATAAGTGCCACATTAATCTGATTGAATCCGTCCAACGTAACTTTTTATCATTTGCTTTACGAGGCCTTGGGTGGTATTCTCAACTCTCCCTACCTCCTTATGTAAATAGATTGAAGCTTATTGATTTGCCTACTTTAGAGAAAAGACGTGAGCTACTAGGTACATTATTTATGGCTTTGCTTGGACACTTGGATTTCAATGTTCCTGTAAGACTTTCTAGACACTATGTTCCGCTAAAGTTGTTGCATTGCCGTACTAACTATCAGCGTAATAACCCGCTTCGTGTGCTTTGTAAACTTTTTAATGATAATTCTCACAAATTCGATACTTCAGTTAATTCGTTAAAGTTTATAAAAAGTTCTATACTCCGCGATTAGCTGCCAGATAATTATTCATTCATGATTATACATTTATACATTATACATTCATATTATACATTATACATTATACATCCATATTTTTTCAATCATGTTTATTATATTTTCTTTATTATTTTTATATATGTTTTCTTTTTTTTTTTTTTTGCTCTATTGTTTTATATATGCATTATATATGATTTGTATTGAACTGACGTTCTGAATTTAATGCTTACTTTTGCTTATAATGTATCTGTAGCGAATAAGTGTTAATTGTTAATTGTTATATAAATAAATAAATAAATAAATAGATCTGGACACCTTCGTCTATGGCTTTTTTAACTTTTTTCTACACAGTTATATACACCTGTTTGTATACGGGAAACCTGTGTCAGCTCTTTTGAATGAGTAAGCACAAGCAGTTTGTTAACGTAGGGTTCGTAAAATTCCGAAAGGAGCAAAGGATCTGTAAAGTAGAGTTTACTTTTACTCTTATTTACGTTTTCGACTTTGAAAATCGTATTTTGTGTTTTTGCCTGGAGTTGTTCTGCAATATAAGAAGATGGGCGGACAGTTCTCAATTGTGACTTAATTCTACGATTGGCATATGGTCTCTGTTTCTAATTCCGCAAACATAACGAATCGATTTTTGTTATTGCGAACGTAATTTAATTTGGATAAGTCGACATCTGCTAGAGTGATACTATCAGCACGACGCAATCGTTTTAGGGTGTTCTTGCTTACGCCACTGGGTGTATTTAGTGTTTATTTAGGATTCCCGTAGAAATCAAAAACAAACTTTTTAAATAAATTAATTTTACGAGTGAAAAAAGCGCAACTAATAGCTACATCCAAACAGTATTGAAGTTGGTTGCGGGTTTCAAAGCAAAACCAGATGATGTGTTCCTGTCAATTTTTTCGATCTCTTTGGGATCTAAAGTAGTTTCTAATATTTTTGTTGTAGGAATGTTGATAACGAAAGTTTCAATATTATAATCATTTCTTCCGAAAGAATAAGGGGCTATTTCAAATCGCTTCCAGCGAAAAAAAATTCTGTTAAATTTGATTCATCTTGGAACATCCATAATGACGAGTTATCTTTATTTTGCGGTTCATACTAATAGATCTATGATTCTTCACCTGTAACAATCTTACATTATGTTGAAGGATTTTTAAAGTGGGACAAACGCCATTTTGAAATTTTATTAACTTATGTGGGATCCAACGAGAAAAATCATTTTATACGGCTAAGGTCTGATGCAATAGTTTATATGGGCGTCAATTTCACAGTGTGCCACACGTTGATCTTGCAGCATACAGTTTTTTCACACCATAAATGTGTTCTAACGCAAAAACTGATGTTGGGCTTGCTTTACGATTTTCGCCAGTAAGCGAATAGCGACCACTATAAAACCCGTTATTATACCACCGTTTCACAGTAGGAAAAGGTGAGTAGGAAGTAAGGTTCCGTTGCCAAACGTTGAAGTAAGCTGACCGTAGTTTTTCCTTTGCTAAAGTAATGGATGCTAAGGTAATGGATGATTAGACAATGTTGCAGTAATAACAAAATGATGAGAAAAACTAAAAAAACATAGCTACTACAAACATAAAAAAAAAGAAATCTTCCTTGATGTTCTATAAAATTTTGAAAAGAATTTATCATTACTACTTACCATACAGTTTATGTATGCATTTAGCGAGAAGTTACAATACGCAAAGTGTATTACAAAAATTTTAACGATTTTAAGCGACTGCATTTGATAAGTCTTAGACAATGCTAAAGCTGTTAGAAAAAATTTATTATTATTATTATTATTATTATTATGTAAATTTAGCCAGAGAATAAATTCTAAGACTTAAAGCACTAGCATCTAAGGCTTTCGGCTTTTATTTATTTATTAATATTATTATTATTATTATTATTATTAAAAACTCTACCGCACTTGAGATTTGAACCCATGACCATTGAATTGCTAGTCGAGACTTTTGCCTACTCGACCACTCAGGCGGATCAGAAAAAATTTAATTTCATTACTAAGTTCAGGATTTTTTACCGCCAAAATCTCCACAGATATGTCTGCCGACACGCTATTTGAGTTATAAAAAATTTTTATCGAATTAAAAATTTATTATTTAGCCTTTTTCCGAGTTTTTTAATGAAACACTCCATTTTACATATCTTTTGTTTTGAGTTGTGAACGTATAAAAATTTTGTTCTATCTGCTTCTATGAAACTTGTATTTTCTTGGGTTTGCTTTCACGTAAACCGACATAAGTAAGTAAAGATCTTTTCATATAGAAATTGAAATATTTCTTCTTGTAAATCCTGATAAACAAGAATTTTAAACACATTCGCATAACACATATTTTTTATATAGAAAAGCAACGAACTAAATACGCAGAGGCACAAGAAATGCTTCAAAATATTTGGCATGTTTGGGACGATTTTTGCGTTGTGTTAAACGCATACACGAACATAGTAATGAAAATAGGGTTTTCTGATCGGTTTTGAGCAGTTTCCAAGACATACCAAAAATCTGGAGTTGCGAAATGTGCCTGAAAATTGTTGTAACTTTTTGTACTGTAACTGCACATGAGAGTTAGTAGCAATAATTTAATTTCTTTGGGTTTGTGATCGTAATTAAAGCCTTAGCTTGTTTTATCTGTACATACTTCCAGATATTCTTTAATTTTCATACCTACTTTCTATTTGCGGAAAACAATAAATCAGCAAAGACACTTTTACCAAAAGCAATGTTGGAAAATGTTGGCCACCTGCACTTCGATAATTTTCAAGTCTTTGCAACCAACACTAATTGAGCTCAAATGAGAAAATGTTCTGAAGGTAGTGGTGAAAAAGGTTACACTATCCAATGAAAACTTCAAATGATACATAGTAATAGCCACTTAATGTTGCCAATGCACGAAATATAATTGGTGCAATTGGCAATTTTCTCATATTTTATTTCATCTTAATCACATATAGCAATATACACAAAAGCTTATTTGTTTCTCAATGTTTTCAGTTATAGTTCTTCTTCTTCTGTTATTAAGCAAATGAACAATCGAAAATTTGCTGGGATGTGTAAAAAAGGTCCAATGTGAACACAGAGTTCTTTGTTTGGGCCTTAGTAAAGTTAAGGTTAGATTTGGTATATGATGCTGTTATTTATTTATTTTAATGATTATTTGATTAAAGATTTTTCTTTCTTAATTTTGCGTGTTATACTTCCGCCACGCTATTTTTTATTTTTTTTATAGTGTTTATTAAAATACACGTCCGGCACTTAAGATAGAACAGAAGAGCGAGGAGGAAATTCCGATGTGTAAGATGTAATGTGGTATATGAGTATAAAAAATTATATGAAATAATTGATGGGTGTGAGAGCAAAAAAGTGTAAAAAAGGTAGGTTCATAAATTGATTGTAAACGCTTGAATGCCTTGATGCCATGATTTAAAAAAAGATAAGCTTGCGACATAAGCTCTTAAATTGCGAGAACGCAAAATGAAGTGTGGAATGGCGAACAGAAGTGGACAGACAATAGGATATGATCAGGAGATTGTAAGACTCCACATGTGCATAAAGAATTGTTTACTGTGTTAATTTTGAATAGATGATCATTACATTTCGTGTGATCGAACATCAGCCTGTTAATAGAGTAAATAATGTCACGTCTCAGACCGCAATTGATAAACTAAGGGGCTTTTATTCATTTGTGGAAATAAAGCGTATAAATGATAAACATAAGGTGAGTTATCCCATCGCTCTTGCCAAGAAAGAACTGAATGCTTTTTGTCGATTATCCTCAGATCTGCAGCAATCACGGCACGATCATTAAAATTAGATGGTCTGAAAGATGCAATAGTATCTGTGGTGTTGCCAAGAATTCCCATGTGTCTAGCCAACCAGACAAAGTGAAAACAAAATGTATCAAACTTGAGGGTATAAAGTAACGTTCCGAGATTTAATAAGTAGGGATGAGTTTTACCTATTGGAAACAATTGTACAGCGGATAACACAGGTTTACTGTCTGACACTGTAAGGAATTTTTTTTGATGTTGAGTACTCGCTAAGCGAATGGCTTTTACAATCGCAAGACATTCAGCCGAAATAATAGTACTACATGGGTAATTTGAGAAATCGGCTTCTATATTAATATCTGCAAACCAAACGCCATTGCCTACAACGGTCGGTCTTAGATCCATTAGTAAAGATGAATGAAAAATTTTTCCATTTGGTATTGACCAAGTTCGACTAACGGTGGTGTAACTCTGTCGGAGTAACTATGGATTTTCTCACTGGTAGGAACTTAATTACTGTAAAGGAAATCTATCTTGTACAAGCATAACGTTTGCCATCTGCTCCAAGCTCAGTGTGTGTGTACAATTCATGCCACCAAGAGCCAGACAAAGGCATTTCCATTGGGTTCCGCATAATTTCAGAAAGTGCTTCTTTGGGATGCCTAATAAAAGTGAACAGGCGTATTCTAATTTTGGTCTGATTTAGCCAAGATACAGTTTAATAATGCAAGATGGGTCAGAGTCCCAAGAAATATCACAAATGGATTTTGATACATTAATGAGTTGAAAACATTATTTGGCAGTATTTCCATTGTGAGGTGCTGGGGAAAGTTTCGAGTGTAGGACAAAGCCTAAAAAGACGATAGTTTTAACAAACGGGATGGAAGAACAATAGGTGAGCAGAGGAGTAACCATGAGATTTCTCCTTTTTTTTTGAAAAGACCAAGCGTTTGGTTTTATTGAGTGAAAGTGTGAGTTGAAGTGATTCAAGACGACAGGAAATAACGACGAGGGCAGATTGCAAATTGCGCCTACACAAATCTGGATCAGAGTTGGAACTAAAAATGACAAGATCCCCATGATTAAGATGTTTTCAGGAAGGGAACTGAAAATTTTGTTAATATATAAATTAAAGCAAAGAAGACTGAATACAAATCCCTGAGGAACACCTGTAAGAAATTTCCTTTGTACAACAATATCATCATTGTTAATTAACATGTTCTTATAGAGAAAGAGGTTATATAACACATTACAGAATTTTGTAGGGAGATTCAAAGAGAGAAGAAAATTTTTTTTTAGATGAGGTTGATAATGATAGAATCAAACGCTGAGGTTATGTACAGAAAGCAGGCAATGAGAATGTAGTTCTTAGTAAACGCTGAGTTTATTGCTAACCACAAAGTGACGATGTTGCCTAGGGCAGACCTATAACGTCTGAAACCAAATTGAAGATTGCTGAGGATACGCTTGGACTCGAGATACCATAGACGTGAGTATAACACTTTCTCGAAAATGTTTCTAAGGGTGGAAACTACAGCAATACATTTGTAGGAATTAAGATTAGCTGGCGAATTCTTCTTTTTTCTTAAAGTGAAAATTTGGAAGCCGTACCAAGAAGAGTAGTATATAAGCGGTAATTAGAATATTGTTAAATTCTTTTAGTGAGATAAATCCCTTTTCAATATTCAAGATTTTGAAGTGACCGTTACGAATACCATCTAAGCCCGGAGCTTTTTAGAGATTAATGGATTTATCAAGCTCAGAGAGAGATATGTCGTTTAAGAGGAAGTGATACCTCTGAAGATTGTCACAGTGCGCCAAAGATCTGAGATTGACATGTCACTGTTGACATTTTTACAAAATTGTTTCTAATCTTCACGTTTTTCTAGTCTGAGAGTATAAGTATGTTCCTTTCTAATATCGGCCAAAAATTTGAAATTTATTGTAAAAGAAGATCTTTTGCGTTTGTTTACGTCGAGCCTAAGTTTGGTAGTATCTCCATTGCATGCGGTGCTCCACCAAGGATTAGGACGGTACGATTTTTTAGAAGATTCTCGGTCCAGAGCATCAGGGAAAGACTTTGAGAACCTATCAAAGAAACAACCCGAAGAGTCATTGGTTTGGATGGTATTTGAAAAGTTATGGATAATTTTTTCAAGCAAAGAAAGTTTGGTATACGTTGGAGCATCGGTATGTGAGTGGCAGCGGATGACGGGATGCAAATGAAGGCCAATTTTGAGTAGACAGTAAGAACTACCTAAGATGTCATTAAGTCCCTCCAGGTACTCAGAGAACTTGGATTAGGTGTGTAGATCGAAAGATCTATGCAAAAAGAGAGTATGATCACCGTTATTTAGTAAGGCTAAAGTGGTGCTTTCAAGAAAATCTTGAATTTGTCTGCCTCTTGAATTGGACAAGCGACTACCCTATCAAACATTGTGAGCTTTAAAATCAAATTAGGTGGAATACAACAATTAATGATCAGGAGTTCCCCAAAGGATGTGCGAATGATGCAGCTGCAAGCTTTGATAGATACACAATTTGCAAAATTAGAAGTGTAAGAGAATGAAAGCTTATTAGATATAAGGATCGCCACATCACCACGATGAGAGGAGTTGGAGATACAAGCAAATCTAACTGCGTCATAATTCTTTCTAAGAAAAAGAATCATGCTGTATAAGAACGGTTTAAGAAGGACAGGCCAGGGAGATGTCATTATAATAGAGGTATTGTTCAAGCTGTTTAAATTTGTTACGGGAGCTAGAGCAATTAACTTGAGCTATTCTAATTATTGATTGAGAGAAACTTGGGGTACGAACCCGAAGGGGATCGTTGGTTAAAAATACTTATGTGAAGGTCGCGGGATAAGCGTGTGGCGGAGTTAATAGTAGAATTTAATTTAGAGAACGGCTTGATGTTACGTAAGTTTTGAATACGATCAGAGATTTGAGGTAATTTAGGGGAAGTGTTAGAACCAGTTATCATTTCGTGATGGGAAGGAATATTATCTGTGATGGGTATGACAGGCTCAGGATTTAAACATTTTATATTGAAAGGATTGTGATTTCAGCACTTATCATCTTTTTGATTGGAACTGAGACAGTAAACTCAGCGTTTGGTCGTTTGATTGTTGGTTGAGAAGTTGGAGAAGGAAACTCAGGGAAGCTTCCAGAATAATTCAAAAATTTGGATTATTTGGGTGTGCGTAAGTACTCTGACAAAAAGAGTAGATTTGTGGTTTGAGACGTTCTGCTGCGTCTTTTTTCGATTCGGCAACTCTCTTGTGTGTTGGACCAATTTTGAAATTAGAAAGGTGATCACCCCTGCAAACGGTGCATTTGTTAGCATTATGAGGACGCTTTGTAGAGCAATCATGACTTGTGCAACAGAAAGGGCATAGTGGGTTTTGACGTAAGCACACCTTATCACTATGCTCGAAATGCCAACATTTGCGGCATTGTAATGTCGGCTAGACATATAGTTTAATCGAGAAGTTAATGCCATCCAAACAGATGTGGGAGGGCAAAACGTTCCTGGAAAAACTCAAACGGACTATGTCCAACGGCACACGAAATTTAGAGGAATGGTCGAATTTATAGAATTGCATAGCTTCCGCAACTTTGTAGAAGTAAGGTAGGGGCCGAATTTGAGCAGATTCTCGGGACATGCGTATAAGTGGATTTCAACTTCGGTGAAATCAGAGGGTATAGAAGGGACCCCACTGATTTTATATAATTCGGACAGAATATACACGTTACAGATGTTGTTAAGTGAAGTATTGACGGCAAAAGAATTTGCCGTAGCCACATCGAAAGAGATGAATTTTATTTTTTTGTTACGAGACCAAACAAATCTCTAGGTTAGGAAAATCATAATATAAATCTGGGCCAACTTCGATTATTGCCAAACCATTGTTTGTGAATTGGATAAATACACAAACTCACTGCTGATGTGGGCATAAGCTTTGGCCCTGGGGACTTTAATGTTCCTACTTTCGAGGATGATGCGGCCTTGTGGTCAAACCGTATTTGGCAGATTGAGTTTTGTAGATTTAGAGATGATAAGCAGTCAAGTTATGAAATAGAATAGAGTCTGAGTGTGTAGTGATGTTTTTTGAGTGAGATGAGCTCCGCAGTTGGATGTAATGTTGCTCCTATTCTCAAAATGCGATGTTTCACTTTTTCAGATGTTTCAGTTGTTGGCTTTTCTATTTGGATATAATGCACTTTTTCTGTCGGCTACGTTGTACAAACAGTTATATATTTTGTTTTTGCTTTCCCTTTTAAAATGATCTCGTATTGAATTTTAAATATCAATCATCGATGGGTTGCTAAGGTTTATTTTTGCACACATTCACAGGGTTTTTTACCACAATTCGGCGTGATATTTAAAATGATCTTCAAGCAGCAAATAAAGATTCTTCTTCTTGACCTGAGAAAAAGAAATTGATTCTTCTTAAAATTTGATTTGATTTTCTATAATTCTCTTTTGACTGAATACGAAAATGATTTTGTAATAAGGAGACTTTGACAAGAAAAACGTATGACAATAAATAAAAAACAACATTGTAGCTGTATAATTTAGGAATTCAAATATTTCGTAAGCACGTTTTCCAATTATGCAATCAATCAAGGAGCAGAACGTAATTATTAAACAAAATGTTTGAAACTATTATATTATGTAACTGAGTATATTATTTCCATCCAGTCGTCCATCTGAGTCCGTTTAATCATTGTTGTCTGACCTTGAAAAGTTCATTGCCGAGATAATTAATAACAATACATTTATAAGCCGAGCCTATGAAAGATATTTCTGGAACACGGTAAGCAAGGTCTACAAGCTCGGACGTTTCTCGGGAAATCGACATTCCTTCTAACCGAAGGCAAAAATCAACATGTCTTATAGTCTAAAGAAAATATTTAGTTTTAAGTGAATACACCATATTTACAATATATATTGTTCTGGTGATGAAAGGACTTCTGGAAATTTAAAATCTCAAGCTTTCGATGTCATTTACACTAAAAAAAAACAATCATTTATCAAACTGGATAAAACCACACACTATTGAACTCAAAGAAATGTAACTAACGGCATGAATATCTGAAGAGTGAGAACATTGTCAAAAAGTCTTCTCTTTAGGGAAAGTAAATATAAATGAAATATATAATTTAAGTTAAGAAACAACGTCAGTTAACGTTCAAACGATTCAGATAGCATGTCTATAACGACAGACCGAAATAGCTTGAAGTTGGTAAAAAGCATTAACTACTGTGTTTAACAAACGAACGTTTTAAAATTATGTTCTTAAGGAGACCAATTTCCCACGCTGCGTAGCCTTGTTTCTAACTTTAACAGGTGCTATTAAATGTTTATTACAATTGATAGAATATGAAATACTTTTTAGACACCTGAGGTTCCTAAAGTCTTGGGTGCTGTACAACGAATCCCTTGATTAGAAAACCACATCAAAACCATGACATAAATCCAGCAGAGCATTTGCGAGATTATCTGAAAAAAGATTCAAGAACAGACGGTTCGCACCAAAGCAGAGTTAGAAAATGTCTTAAGCTAAGAATGGAAAAATACAACCTGACTATCACAAAAAATTATTCAAATGCCTATCAAACTGGCTTAAAACGATTACACAACAGAAGCTTACATATAAAATATTAATTCATAAGATATAATAACTGAAAAAACGAATTTATAACGTCGTTTGAGTTTGGGTTTTGTATTATTTTTTGATTAGTTTTTTTAATGTGATTTAATTTAAAAAGAATGCATGCAAATTTTGTGTGCTGTATTTTATAGCTGAAGAAATATATAATCAAATAACAAGCCTCTCTGTATTATTTCACTTTCAGTAGATTTGCCTATAAAATTTATTTACTCTATCATCCTAGATTGGCTAGGAGTGACCGTAGGTAGATTTGATAAGGTACACTAAATTTTAGTTTAAGCAAATATGTCAGTGTGCGCTGACAAATATGTGGAAATAGAAGAAAAAATGTGAAATTATGCTACTATTTCAGAAGTGGGTTAAACAAAACAACAAAAAAAGAAACACTGAAAAAGTTATAAATTAGGAACCCAGTTGATTAGCACAAGACTCCGGCATAAGGCTTATAACAGAATCTTAATAGCGTTTTATATATATTTTAGAAATTATATTTTAACCCGCTAAATATTTATTAGGAAATATAAGGAATAAATTCAAAAAATACATATATTTCGAAATATTTAATACTACAAAAATACGGAAAAATGTAACATTATACAGCAACGGTGAATACGCTGTCCTTTAAAACGGTTAATATGTGACCTATTCCTTGTAATTTCATTTTTCGTGTATGGGAAATAATTTTCAGGACTTTTTTGTCATCCTTTGAAAACTGCAAAACACCTTGAGAAATGGGAATATCAAAAACTAATATGCATTATTCGCTAAAGATGGCGGTCATATTTCATTTCCGTGGCTTATTGGCTGATTGGATGTTACATTTGAGTTACCACATTTTATACACGCCTATATATGCAAATGAAGAACTCCCTGTTTTATATATAATATGGTGTAAAAAAGCGCATGCTTCCTTACTAATTTTATATTGCAAGTAATATATACCGATATTTATACCTTCCTACCTTACACCTTTCAATACTTATACCATCAAGCTACTGCTCGCAAATTAACTAACAACGAAATATTTCCAAAATTATAAATAAAGAAAATTCGAGGAAACTCAGTTCTCACTTCCGTACTTGTTCTTGTACGTTTCGCTACGTTTACCTCTTATATACGTTGATATCTGAAAATTTAGTAACTATCTTTTGAAAGCATGAATCATTTCCGATTTATGAATTACTTTTAATTGAATTTCAAAAGACGGACATTGATTCAATTATTTTATTTTATTCTACTACAAATGGTATTTTAATTTTTAGTTATATAATATACGCATGTTTATGTACAAATCAATATTTAAGCCATCGGGTAAGCATGTATTGATTGAAACTTTAGGCGCAGTACAAATTTATCGATGATCTAATAAGGCATGTAAAGCTTATGTAAAAATCAACTTTAGCATCACTAACCTTTGCAATGATTTATTTTACATAACATATCGTCTTCAGGGGCCTGAAAACTTTCCATTAATCTAGAAAAATAGTTAGAATATCTTTAACTCCCACAAAGTTAAAAAACTCAGTGAAGAATAAGCCAAAGAAATTAAACAAAAAAGAAAGCATTAACACTAAATGTACCAACAGCTAGACAAAAGCTCTTTTCCTAACTTTCAGGCAAAATTTCGTGCCATCAGTGTTATATCATCGCCATCTTTTTACGATCTCACGATTTTCATTATATAATATATAATCAGTGCACATTGTATTGTTAACTTTAATTTCGTTTATTATTAAGTTTGTGCTGATTTAGGCAAGGCCCAAAAGGGCTTGAGATTGAGCAACGTTTTATTATAGTAATCGATGCAAAATCACGTTTTGAATTGAGTTAAGCTTGTCTGTCCGCCGGTCTATCTGCTAGCCTTGTTCTCTTTTGTTCAGTCGACAGGCCACTATTTGCGAAATATTTTGATGAAATTTAGTACACTGGCGTTCTTTGTGGTAGGGCGGGTCCCACTACATACTTTTTCCTTGTGTTTATTGATTGATAACAATTATTCGGCATCTTCCTGGGTCTAAAAGCTTATTTTGCTTTTTTACAGCCGATCAAAAACTTTGATTACTTAATATGATAAGCGGATTTTTGATTTATATCGATTCTAACTTCCTTCTTTTAGTAAATGGTTTATTCCTTTATATTTTCTTTAAAATGGATGATCACATCTTATACCGATAAAAGTAGAAAAATGCCAATAATTAATAAAAAATCTTTATTAACTCATGCAAGTTGTCGTTTCTGGATTGTATTTTTCGTATACAGCAAACTAACAATTTTTATAGTAAAGCCTAAAGATAGGCAAGATTTTTACGCTCTTTTAACTTAACGCAACTAGGGGAGATTTTTACAATAAAAACATAAACCGATAAATTCATTCGTAATGGCAAATAATCGAATGTATTCGATATCTATTTATTTTGGTTTTAAACGTCTACTTTCTTTATCTATCCTCCTAAAAGCTTTAAAGAGTTTGCTCTTCACGAATGGCTTGCAAATGCTTCATACTCATCAGGAGGGGACTCTTCTTCTGCTGAAAAGTTACGTTAGATCGCTTTTGAGTCATAAGTTTGGTGATCCAGTTTTTTCATCTACTCTACTACTGTTGTTATGCGAAATTGTCCAAAGTTCTTGCCTTTATAAGGCTTATAACTGCCAGAAATTTAAAGAATTTCTGGAATTATCACCTCATTTACTTTAAAAATCATCCATTAGTGAATCGACATTATTATCTTTGGTCCAATTGGGTAACCAACAGAATGTAGTCTTTTTAAGCACCTTAAGACAACTTTTAAGCGATGTGGTGAAAAATTTGGAAAGAATAAAAGTAGATGGAGACTTAGATGTGATTGTGGGCAAAAAGCTTATCATTAACTTGTTCTATTGGCTAAATCCTCAGAGTGTAAGGGAAGAGGTTTTAAGAGATATAACGGATAATCTGAATGAATATATAACTGCTGCACGCGCAGTGTTTCTTTAATAAGCTAGGATAACTCATATGTTTTTTTATCACCAGGAAGAAACCTTTTAATGCTTTCTGTGTGCCTTGGTATCTAATCTTTATCAAAATCAAATAAAAAATATATTTTTATGCAACTGCAATACCTGCTGTTGTAGGAAGTTATTGAAATACATTACACCAAGTAGACGCAACAGATAAAGTTGTAGTCTTTGGGCATTAGAAAGATTTTTTGTTTGCGGTAACATATTGATAAAATTTATGATTAAAAATGAGAAAGACAGAAAAACTTTAGTATATCAACTAAATTACAGAGAGATAACGGCATATTAAATAACAGTTCAGCTCGCTGGAGAAGTCAACTATTTTAATTAAAATTATACTGCAACAACAAATGCAATAACAATAATTAAGTTTTGTGAAAAAGAAAAAAAAGAAAAAGTTAGTTAACATGATTAGAAAATTGAATTTCATTATCTCCGGCTGTAGAGCTTATAATATTTGTACATTACATGCTTTAGTTCCTATTGGCATGATTATCAATCAAAATCAAGCCATAACCACAATGCAATTGCTTATAAGATGTATTGCGTTGGAAGTTGTACACAAGCGTAAACTGTCTTCTATAAATACAATACAAGCAATATTGCACATAAATATTTCATATATGTATGCATATACATTTATATATATGGACGGGTATTTACGTGCAGATAATGCTCAACTCCTTTGAAACTATTAAAAAATATAAATTTTATAACATGGCTGCATACCCAGTGAGAGAGGGAGAGAGAGAGCAATGAAACAGCGATGTTCGTTTTAGAAGGATACTGGTCAACTAAACTAAATATAGAAAATAACAAGTAAGAAAATTACAACTGGTCGTGAACTAATCTTTTATACTCATCATTGTTATCCTAAAAGAGGCAACAAAAGTAGAAGAACTAAATTGTCAAGATCTATAATATGAAATGAGCGAGGCTGAATTTTTTGTTTTCAAAATAAAAGTTTTTTTCAAATAGGCGCATGGGCTTTGTAGGTGTTTTCTTTGAAAAGTTTAGGTCAATTCCAAATTCTTTTCCAAATTTGTATGAGATATCTTCATTTTGCGAACGGAAGAATGTTTACAATAGGTACTACACAGTTGTGCAGACGAGTTGTGAGGGTTTATGTTTCATGACAATTCTTATATGCGGTGATATTCAAAAAAGAGACCTTCGCGGTCCAAATTCGGTAAGGCAGATTTCTTTGTCAATTTAGTATTATGATTCAGCTTCTGCAGAAACGTTTATATGGGAGAGGATTGCCCCAGCCAAAGCTTTTATACCAAGTGAGAATACCGAAACATGATTACTTAGCCACTTTTGTCAATATGGTAAGTGCAGCAGTTTTCACTAAAATATCTCAAAAATTGCGACCGGTAGCTTGAACACAAATTTACATGGACAGACTTCAGGCATACAGACAGGCTTATATCAATTCAGAAAATGATTCTGCGTCCATAGGTACAATAATAGGTGAATCTATCTTAAGCGTTTCTGCGTGTTACATACTTCCGCACAAAATAAATGTGCCCTATACCACAAATGGTGCAAGGTATAATAAGTTCGAAAAACCTTATATACATATTATTCGATCTTTAAAAATATCGCCACATATTCTTCCAATTCAAGTTCAACAGTATTTGTTTACATTGAAGCCATATTTTTCCTAGTAACCAAATGAAACCATTTACAAATAAGTAAAAATAAAGCTCTGTAATGACAACTAATGCTATTGAAAAGACACGCTGAAAATAACATATGAAAATAGACGTCAAATTGAAAACAAGCAAAAACATTGTACATATGAGATGGGAAATTTCGGTAGCAACATTTACACAGCAAAAATTTTTAAGTACTAGTCCAAGGCTCCAACGTAAATAAACGATATGAAAGACCGGAAGAGAGAGAGTAAAGAACTAAAATGAGAACATTTACTGAAATTTGTACGACAAGTATGTGTAATACTAAATATTAAGAGCATCTGTTTGCGATAGTATGCATGCTCAACACATCTGCGCATTCGCACTATGTTCGATTGGGCATAGGTTTGCTTAAGCAGTTATATGTAGGCGCATAAGAGATAGAATTTTCAACTTTTACTTTTTCTGTGATCGACCGTTTATTTTGATATTTTAATTTGAGCATAGTTTTACGAACAGATTTATATTATTTTCTCTAACTTCTACCATTTCTACCTATTTACTAAAAAAAAAAATTTATATATTCCGTAGTTTCTGCTGTAAATATTTTTCCTACTTATTTCATTCTTCGAAATTTATCATTTTTAGTATTTTTCTATTTTCTACATTTTAAAAATAATTTGCTCTAAAGATAACAATATTCACATATTATATTTTATCTGCATTGCAATTCATGCATACGTTCAAACAGCTGAACATTAAACAGAAGCACTTGAATTATATAATATAGAAAGGCGTATGAAATACATATGTCACATTCAGACAACATGCACAACATCATTGCGTAGTTAGATGGCGCAGTTGGCAAAGGCGACGTCATTAAAACGTTGTTCTTTTGTTTGATGCGTTGGGTTCGATTGCGCAGGTGCCGTGCTCAGTTTGGTTTTGTTTAAATGACTTTTTGCCAAAATAAAATATTGATGAGAGTTTCGAAATTCGGAAATAATTATAATACTATTTTGCTTTTAATAACAGTAACAAGAAATATATACATAGTAGAAATCAGAAAGAATAAATATAAAAAAAATTTTTGTTCAATAGATATATAAACATATACAAATATAATGGTAATTATCCGAAAAAAAGCCAAATTTACAAAAGAATGTTCGTATGAACATAGCAAAAATAAAAACGGTCAAGCATAGAAAAATAGAAAGTTGAAAAATGTTGCGAGTGCGCTTACATATAATTGCTTAAGCAAACGTACGCACATCCGCGCACAAGTATTTCTGTCTTAACATGAATACACTCACGCACAGGTCTACTCAAAACGTCATAATGTAGCGCAAATACGTTCATAGTGTAGGCTTACGAATACTTATGGTGCAAATTTCAGTAAATGCTCTCATTTCAGTTTTGTTGCTCTCGCTTATAATCTTTAATATTGGCTGCGTAATTTTTTTGCACAAGTGTGGAGATAATGGAGATTACTTTAAAGCGGACAAAATAAATGTTGATGAAAAACCAAATATTTTTCGATAAAAATAAAGTCACCATTTTCTTAAACGCACACCGTATTTACTTTGCCAAAACGTTTACAGCACCCAGAAGAAAGCTTCCAAAATTCCATATATTCTTTCTTTAATATCAAATTCTGAATCGATTTAGGCATGTCCGTCTGTGTGTCTGTGCAACTATTAGCGCAAGCCGTTGTAGCACTTGAGATTTCTTTTGTGTCTTCGAATTTTTTATTTTTATCATATCGCACATCCATGAAATATGAATAGTAGAATTTGGAGTTTGAGCGTCAATTGAATAAAGTTCGTGTGATTTATTGATGCCTTCTCCTAATAAGTAATAAATCATTTTTACGTGTAAATCACAGTGTTCAGGACTGAAGAGTCTGTGAAAAAAGGACGCGACAATTACATACAAACATGGAAAACATCAGTAAGAAAATTATCTTCGGCCGTGATTGAATCTTTTATACCCTTCACCGTAATTCTAAAAAGAAATAAGGAGAAGAACTAAAATTTCATACTCTGGAATATTGGGACGGCGCGGCTGATTTGTTCTATTGCCAGAATAAAAGTGGAAATTTATACAATGTTTGTGTTCTCTTTATGAATAATAAGCAAAAAGCACAAAATGCGAGGTTGTTCACGGCTCTTATTAATTAGACGTGTAGACGTGTTCTTTGGAAAGTTTGGGTCTTTTTCACCGAAATCACCAAAGGACTTGAAGCAGTTGGAAACACTCCTGGGAAAAGTACATTTTGCACGTAATTTTGTTACTATCACAGCACACTTAAGTCGTTTATGTAGAAAAAGCATTAAATTCAAATGGGATGCCGATCAACAAAAACATTAAATTAGCTCTTTAGACATATCCCAATGGTTCAGAAAGACCTACAGCATTAGCTTCAAAGATATTGGAGAAAAAGCAAGTTAAATATAACCAAATTGAAAAAGAGAATTTGTCTATTACTTTTGGTATAAAGCGGTTTCACCAGTTTTTGTATGGAAGCACTTTTATACTGACCATAAACCTTTGCTAAATATTTTTAACTTTGCAAAACATGTTCCAATAATGGCAGTGGAACGACAGGCTATAATTTTGATGGCATGCCAGTTTAATATTAAATATTGTAAACCGATAGATGTTAGTAGTGATGATGCTTTATCAAGTTTGCCAATCGATTTCGATGAAGATTTCGATAACAAAGAAGCTGTTCATAACACAATGTTAGATAATTTACTTTTTGATTCTAATGTAATTCCCGAAAACGCCAACGCAGATTCCATCTAACGTATCGTTCGATCTTTCGTAGAAAATCTATGGCCTAAAAAATTTTAAGTAACACATTCCAATTTAAAACCTTTGTTAAATCATCAGCACGCATATACTATAAGCTCTTGAATACTTTGCTTGCGCACTTATTTTATCCGAGTAGTTAGTCCTGAAAGCTTGAAAAGTAAAGTTTTGTCTCTTTTACCTGATAGTCATTCGGACATTGTCAAAATGAAGCAGTTACTCAGATAGCATATATGGTAGTTGAACACTGAGGATGACATTCGCCGTCTAGCTCCACAATGTGATATAATGTGTGATATGTGATATATGTGTGTGTTCTATAAAACGGAAAATGCTACTCCACTAAGCGAATACTAAATGTGTCTAAAAGCAATAATTCGTTAGGAACATGTTCACATCGATTTCGCCGGTCTAATTTTCAATTCAATGTAAAGCATTTGCGTCGCCTTACCTTCCATTTTTACCATTGGGAGTGTGCCGAGAACACTTGTGACAAATAGTGGTCTTCAATTAAGGTCGCAAACTTTTAATAACTTTCGCATTAAACTGGAATTATCCGATCATTTTGCATCATCATTTAAATTCAATGTTCGAAAACATATCGAAGATAGAGTTGCAAATAGAGATGCTGTACGCAAATATTTTCATATTTATCTTTTCATTCTTAACGCAGAGTTACTTCATGGATCACCTGCTAGAACCCTATGGTCTCAACTTCTTGAGAAATCGAAAAAAACAGACCTCGTCGCAAAAAATTATATACGTAGTTTCAAAGTCAACGTTTCTGTATATGATCAAAATTTTGTAAACGAAAAAAGTCGATAACTGGAAAAATAATACATCAAATTCGTCGAGTTCTTCATTAAGTGCAAACATCAAAAAATTCTATAAAATGACATGTAAATCAACTTAAATCTAAGACTGAATCAAAAAAAAAAACAATGAAGTACCTGAAATTTATTCTTATTTGTTTAATCCGATTTCACAAAAAGAAGAGACGCAACATCAAGAAAGTTGGGAGGAGGATCTACCCGAAAGTATTCGACCTGATGAAGACCAACTTGAAAGTGCCATTCTTCGCATTGAAAGATGGGAAAGTCAGGTTTCTCGACACCCGACTTTCGGAGACCTAGACGAAAGTACGAATTATTAACATCAATTAAAAGGCGAAGTAACCTTATATATATTCACATTGTAATACATTGAAATATTATTCCTTATGTTCTAATTATATTGACGTTTGCAGACGACGTTAAACTTTTCCTTTCGTTTGACTCAATACATGGTACTAAATTTTTTCAGTCTCATCTTAAGAACTTGTGTTTATGGTGTGCAATTAAGGGTATGATGTTGAATTCAAAAAAATGGAAGAAGATGTCTTTTGAGTAGTGTAATACGTCGCCCTCTTATTATCGTATTGACAACCACGTCCTGGAAAATGTCTGTGATTATAAAGACTTAGGAGTTGTTTTCGACTCAAAACTCAAGTTTGGTATTCATACACAAGTTTCAGTTAATAAAGCTAGATATCTTTTAGGGTTTATAAAAAGCTGATCTAAAGAATTCAATGATCCATACGTTACGAAGTGCTTGTATACTTCTTTAGTAAGACCAATTTATCATTTGGAATTTGTTCAACGGGACTTCTTGATGTTTGCTTTAAGAGGTTTGGGATGGAATCTTGCGCTACCTCTTCCACCCTATATTAACAGATCGAAGCTCATTGACTTACCTATTCTTGAAAAAAGGTGTGAAATGTTGAGTGTAATCTTCGTCTTGTTTGTTGATGTTCTTTCGTCGCAATGCCGAGCCAATTATAAGTTGTTCAATCCATTTCAGGTAATATGTAAAATGTTCAAAGATCGCACTTACTTGATCTGTTCGTTTTGTTCTTTAAAAAGGTTAATCACTAGACGTTTTCAAGTCTTGTACAAATTGAATCAAAATAGTCCTTTATATTTAATTTTTTTTTCTCATTTGTCAGTGTTAATAATATAAATAAGCACATATTCAGTCATTAACATGTATCCCAGTATCTGAATTTAGGGCTTAGTTGAATGTCGGTGTATATCATATGTTGATCTTATATTTATTTGTATTTAAATTTTTTTTCTTCTACATTTTAAATTATTTTATAGCTTACATTCGGGTAATGAGTTGTTCGCTAGCGGAATTTAATTAATTAAATAGGTAATGATATATTTGTTCACGAGACTCTTGTGATATTAATATAGCATTAAATTAAGAGTCGAAATAAAATAAAGAATGGACTATGAGTTGAAGAGAAAAGATACGTTTTATTTCAAAGTTAGGGACACAACGAAAATTTTTTTTGAAAATATCGTAGAGCATCGTAATCCGGTACAACTAAATATAAAAAAATTTGTAATACATATCATTTACCTCACATATTTATAACACTGTATCGAGGTAAGTCACCAAATACTTCTCAAATACCTTCAGAACTCGATGTGAATTTAAATACCTTTTCCCGGCTCATATCGAAAAGACTTAGTTGAATTTTAAAGAATTGTCTTTTCAATTTATTGTTCTTGTTCACACATCTAATGATAACCAAAAGATGTTTTTCTATGAAAAACTTCATAAGTTTCTAATATCCAGGTATTATTAGCATTGAAGTCTTGGGTAAAACCCTATTTCGTGTACCATTTGTCGGCTCCATAAACGCTTTCTCTCTCGGTCAAATACATCGTTGGCAGAAACATATCAGACGTGTTATGTAAACTGTAAATTTTTAGTAATAGTAATTTAGTATACCTGTTTTAATTTTTAATTTTTACTTTATAATGGTAACACACATACATTCATACATATACTAATCATCTCTTATTTTTTTTCATAATTGTTCGTTTTTATTTACATATTTTAACGCTTTTCCGAAATTACAACGACCTCGATTAAATAATTATACTAGCGTAAGCATCGGCCATAAGAATTAATGGAATACTTTTAGTATATAACATAAGCACCAAATTGAATAAATGAGGCACTAATCTTTTTTCTGTAACACCTTTTCACTATACCAGAAACTTTCCGGGTATACGAACTGTAGTCGACTGCACGATTGCCAAGGTAACTGAACAGCTAAATGTATTCTCTGAGGAGATCGTCGCCAGAACAGCAAATAAAAAATGCCCTAAGCAGAAAGAGGAATATGAAATAGGTAACTTACTGTAACTTTGACGGCCAGGAATCCTATTCATTCAAACAAGCAAGAAAAATTTGGCAGCTTAAGTGAATAATACATTCAATTTCCAGTTTTTGCCAGTTAAAGCTACTTATGATCAAAAACTAGATAGAGAAATTAAGAAAATCCTTTTACCAAAGAAATTCTAGTCAAAACTACACAATCACTTCATTCAAGAGATTCCCAATCTGAGTTCTCAATTCCACTACCAATTACTACAAGCCCTATCACTTCTGTTATATATAAACAACTTAAGAATGCAGAAAGTGTTAAATGAATTCATGCCCATCGTTCGTATTTCCACATTATACAAGAAAAATCAATCGACAATAAAATATTTCAATGATCTAAATGCCAAATAATTTCTTCTTTGGTTAACTTTTTCTCATCTAACAATCTCTTCTCAACCAACAATTATCAGGATTTCTTAGTATAGTATTCAAAGTTTTAAGCCAATTAGAAATGCTCTAACATGTTATGTCAGCAACTGCGATATTAATATCTGCTTCCTTCACGAAATTCTTCCTTTTAATAATTTCAACTCTTATTACAGATTGCTAAATTTTAATGTACACCACTAATTCACTAATCTACCTTAAGATGACCAAAAACAGAGAACACGCTTTTTTCTGCATTGCAAACATTGGAACTACCAACAGTTTACTTTTATCTATTTCTACAATTAAAAAATGAGAAAAGAGAAGGGACCAAAAAATATTAGAACTTCACAACCCAAAAGTTGGAAAAAGTTATATTGACCAAATATATTGACCAATGCTGTAATTGTACCGTTAAAATAAGAAGTGGCAAGAAACAATTGATTGTAATTGAAAACCACTATCGAATATTGAATCGATAATGATGCTTAGCTTAGTGCTCGCAGAAAATTGAGCACGACTCTCCGCAGATTTCTTTGCAAGGAATCGCACGATTAACCAACATAGAAGCCGGGCGCCTTAAGTCCAATAACCAAGCAGACACGTGCAGTTGTACATAAAAGAAAAAAAATCTAGAAAAAATTACATAAGAATGCAACACGAAAACGCAAATTCGTGTGAGTAAAAATTTCACTTTCATTTAAAATTTTCACTTATACCTATTTTAAAATTAAAAAATTAAGCCAAAGGATGAGTTCTTATTTCGAAAATTTATTGTACCTAAACGTCATATTCAACTTATTTATGGCCCCAACAAAATGATAAAATCAAATTAGCAAAATCTTAATTCTGAATGAATAAAACATAATATAAAATGTGCAATTACTTTACGTTAAAAATATACAGAAGAATGACAGGAAGAGAGAACGGCTTATTCATCAGACTTTTTTAGTTTAAGTTATGTTACTACAAAAACGTTTCCATTTAAGAGAAGTTTCCTTATAAGAGGATTTAAACATAGATATTTAGTTCAAAAGAAAATTATTACACTTTATATTACTAATGTATCAAAATATTGCTTAGCCTTTCTATACCTACCTCTTGAAATTCTTAAATTAATTGCATTTCTGGTATTGAAATGGGTAAAAACGATATTATGCAGTTGCCGACATTATGAATTGATTTAAACACATATATATTAAAATATAATGTGCATGAAACCCATTAATTGGTGATATTGCTTCAGTTATTACCTTGCACAGTGAAAGAGTTGGGTAACATATTGTATTTTATTTTCAATGCCTTGTTTTGCATATATTGAAGAGATTTTAGCGTACTACCGTTTTCATTAGAAGTATATAACATTCCCACGTAATTTAAATGTGAACTAGTTCTTTTATTTATTTATTTAGACGGATGGAACGCCTTTTTAGTCTAGCGAATTAAAACGCCATATTCAACTGTTAATAACAATTGGTTTTATTTTAATTTTACATGGCTGGTTATACTAAAATTAACAAATTTCATTATGCTATCGTAAGCATAATATTATAATTGTGACGGGTTATTTTAATTAGGCTGCCTAGCGCCGTATTGCATTACGAAATGCAATTCTCAGTCAGTTGAAGTCTTTTATAATTCTTCTTCTCTTTTTGCAATTGAATTATGCTGACTTTGCATAGTTCTGTCACGCTTCAAAGTGGATGCATAACGACGATATGCGATCACACTACAATAAAAATAAATATCGAAACATCTAACTTATAATACAATACACAATAAATAAAATAATAAACAAAGTATGAATCATCGCATTTGACTATATCCCAAAACACCAAAAAACACCTTTCAAAAACATCATATGTGTGCCACTTAACGTTGGTAACCGATAGATGTTTGTAAAATTGCATTTTTGCATCCCTTTAGAGTCAGATCACTAACTCTTTTGTATTATATCTGAGTATGTAAGTAATTAGCATATAAGGCCTCATGGTCTCAACGAAGATCATCATTCTTAATCCAATCACAATATGCAAGAAGTATCCAAGAACTTCAAGCACTCTCAATTTCCAGGTCGCTTAGTGTGACTATCATTCCCTTGATTCTTCGCGGAATAAAGACAAACATATTACAATATCATCAATTCATATACCTTACCTAACTCGTTTTTTAATTTGTAATAATTCCCAGATATTTGTCTCATTAATCTGTACAAAAAAGTGATTAGAACAAGGAGGGTTAAGTCTAAAACTAATCCATTTTACCTTATCAAGGTTGGGAATAAGACTATTTAAAAAAAGACTAATTCACACGTTAAGAACGAAAATCTTCCAACAAAGGTTTTTAATGCTCATTCTTAAAAAGATAAAACGAGCACAGATCAGTCAGTTGATGAAACATTTTGTACATTTCTTTTCAAACGCAAACACTTGCTTATTGTTGCATTTCTGGACATTCCGCCCACGTATTTTTCACCTCCACCTTCTTATCTAACAACTTTCAATGACGTCCATGTATTTAGTGTTTCTTTGCTATGATAATCATACACAAAAGCTTTGTTTATGACTTCATTTTCTTTAGATGTAGATTTTGAACGCATTGGTTTTCTTCATTGGTAATCTACTTCGAACATAAATTTTCCTATTATGGTGTTATGTGGCGCATGTGCCTATGCAAACTGCCAGCTACGCCTGTCTCGTACAGACGCAACCGAATCCATTAATAATTCAGATAGTTTTAGGTTAGTTCAAATTAATTATAAGTTTTCTCCTTCTTTCTTGTATGCCTACATATGCGCGCTATCAGTTGGTTTTAACGTGTACGCATATGTATTCAGGATGGTAATCATGTAAGCAGGCGACAATGAACCACCAATAAAACGTTGTAAGCAAATTTGCTAGCTATTGTCGCCAAATGTGCTCTCTGAGTTACGTCAAATCTAGCGGTAACAAAATTGCTGTCGCTGAGGACAAACTTGCATTAGAATGATGTAAAGAGCAGGCAAAGTTAAAACAAATCTCTCTTTTGCAGTTGTGTTTTTAGTAAAACAGCTGGTAAAGGAAAATATAAATAGCTGTTAAAAAATAATTTATTAGTTAAAAAATTAGAAAAAAATTAAAAAAAAAAAAAATAAAGTGTGTGCGGAATTATATTTGCGAATTGTGAAGAAAAAGAAAAAAAATTTGATAAAAGTAAGCACAATTTTTTTTTTAAATATCGAGCTAACTTAAGCAATGGCACTCAATGTGTACATTTACAGAACGTATAGCGTAAGTTCCTCTTATGCTCGGTCTTTGAAGAGGTGAACAATAACAATCGCGGCGCAGAAGAGAGGATCATCATGAGTCAGGCGAGAAAAGCTTGGAGGGTTGCTTCCGACCCACTAACGCTACCTTAAAAGTGAGTAAATTGTTTCTAATATTTACAAACGACGTATAAATATTTGTTATATTAGTGTGTGTAGATTTAAGCAGAAGTTCCCCGTTTCCAAAGGTACATATACCGCCGATTTGACGCTTAGCCATGACTTTAGAATTGTTGGCTTCAGTAGCTTACCAATAGTTGTCCTGCAGCGACCATACCGTAGGTGTTGCAGTAAGCAATTTAACTTTTCACGTTTCAACAAAAAAAAATAAATAAAACTAAAGCGATTGGAAGGCGAGGAACATCGTGGAAAGATGTGTATAAAGTTGGTGTACATGGAGGTTAAGTTTACAGTATTCAGTATTTCGAAAATCTAGCTAAACTTTTTGAAGATATTTCTAGGTCGCTGACTTTTCTACATAAACAGCGAAAGAGCTGCGACAGCCCAAAGAAACTGGAAAGAATCGTTAACAAATCGAAAGCTTACATCGTACGTGAGCAACTGTTTTCTTGGCATCAATTTTTCTCAAACTCTTTCCAAAAAGAATCAGCGTACTTGAACTTTTGGATCCAAATATCTATCACTAACTCCATTAGCAATTTCAAAACAACTGACAACATAGTCGTTTTTACACGATCATCGTAATATTTTTATTAAAGTTTTAATAGATTTTATTTTTTCTTTTTCTATTTAAATTTTTTCTTTTGTTTTGTTTTCTTTTAATCGTTGAAAACCTTATTCTACTTTATTGGCATGAAAACGGTTTGCTGAGTCAGCTGATCTAATTTCTTAAGTACTTCTAATTTTTTTCAAGATTTTCTAATTTTTTCACCTCTATTTTTATTGTATCGAATTATTTATTTTTTCTTCATCCCCTACTTTACTTAAGTGATGTAAAGAAATTTCTTTCCCATTTTTACACTAAAACATTAGCATTGAAATTCTGCCATACGCTTGTCGCGTTTTATGAAACCCTCTGTGATCTCGCGTTCGCATTGATCGCAAAGATTTTTATTACTTTTATTAATGAAACTACCGCGAACAACTTGTTTAGACATGTTTTAACTTTTTCAGATATAGTGTGGTATGTTTTGGGTTAATAATTTCTTTTATCTCTCGGTGTTGGGTTTTGAATATATATTTTGGATAACTTGTAAATAACAGTCGGCTACGGATAAAGTGTACTTATTGTGCTCAGGGTTGCCCACAAAACTCATAATAAACTCCAAGTTCTAAAATTGCGTACAAACTTATAAATATAAAATTGGTTTTTAACACCTACAGTTAAAAAGATGAATTTTGCATAAAACTAAAAAACGCCTACATATTATAATCCAATTTGTAAAGTCCTTATTATCAAAATTCTATTCATGCAACGACTAATATCAATATTGTAGGACTTGAATACAAGATCTACTCCATATTTTACAAGGCAATAATATCATCTAAGATAGAACCGTACAAAAACTAAATTTTACCTTGGCGCATTCACGATATAAAAATTCACGGGTGTATCTCAGTATGCCTGCAGTATGCAATCTAATAAAATTCATTAATAACTGAACTAAATAAAAATAAATAAATTTCTTTTTGTGGATCTGTATTTTTCTCCCATTTTTTCCGCACTTTTCTTTTATAATTTCCTTGAATTTTTTAAAAAGCCTTCCCCTCATATCGTTGCACTAAACTCTGTTCTTATAATAAAAACACTTTATGACTTGCTGAAGATTTTCGACATCGTATTGATAATTGACATTGTAAAAATTCTCAACCTACCTTTCGCATAATTTTGAAGTTTCTAGGTCCAATGCAGCTAGTACGTATGCCAAGAAGTCCGATCAAGTTGATGGTCCACCAACACCAAAAACAGCACTCAAGGCTCAAGTGTAACCCAAGAGCATTTTCTTCAGAATGTAGTCAAAATTTGCATTATATAATAGCACCCATTTATCTTAGAGAAATTTCCTTATCGTCTTCAGCTCTCAATACGCAGATCATCACTTAGGATTTTTTTGTTATCAGCATTTCTGTGCTGAAGAACCGCGTTCTTAATATTGTTACGAAAATCCCAAATCCAATTATTTGATTTGTCCCAAGTAATAAATTCCCTAGTGCACATTCGCGGCGCGTCATGCAGCTGCCGGCCAAAGAAAACGATTAACGGAAATGCAGATTAACGAATTAAAAATGAAGCCACAAAGTTAGGTGATAGTAACATGCTTGTAAAAATGTATATGAATAGACTATTTGCGGAAGGCGGGGTTAGTCTCTTAGAACATTTGAGTCGAAAAAGAATACTAGCGTTGAGAAGTCGAGAGTATTGCCAAAGTGAAATGGAAATAATCCCACCCTTAAAGAATAGATTGTAAATAAAGAAACTTGAAGTTAAAAGAATTTTAAAGTACATTTCTCTTAAAAATAATATGCAAGATGTGGCGATATGGACCGTATCGAGAAAAGTGAAGTTCGTAACAATATGTAAAATAGTATGAGACTACTGGTACTCAAAAAAAGATGAGAAAGTTTGACTCAATAAACTGATGTCACTAACTGTTGTACTTTTAGTTATATTTTACGGAACTTATTAAATCAACTGGTAGTGGCAACGCTTCGTCCACTGAATGTGCACCGATTAATATGTAGTCTGCATATTCTAGACTGTCCAGAATTTGGTCTATGTGAGGAAATTCCTTTCTTATATCGAAATAAAGTTTGGGAAACATGAGAACGGTTAAAAATAGATTGCAATTTATCCCAAAACTAACAATAATGTTGGATGCTTTCGTTTTTGCTATTTTTAAACAAGATTCAGTTGAATTCTGTATCGGCAGAGTGCCATATCATTTCACGATACATTCTTTTAACATCTTTACATAACTCAAATTCAAGTAAGCACTAATTAACGAAGAAAAGTTATTTTACGGATCAGCCGTTGCAGCATTCCAAAAAATGGTATTGCTACTGAAAACGTTAACACGACATAATTTAGCGGCTTTAATTTCTTGCCGGGTCACGTTGTGATGTGCCAGATAAAATAAAAAATAGCCATGAACTGTGAATACTTTTTGGAAGGAGCTTCCCTACATATCGGCTAATTGAACGTGAAAGAACGTTCTTCTATAACGTGTACGTTGCGGGATTGTTAGTTCTGCTGGCTTAAAGCAGTGAAATGTGAAACAAATAAACGAAGAAAAATTTGTCAGAAATAAGTTCAAGAATTGGGGCTTAAGTTTGGTTATTTTTACTTCATTTGATTTATTAAATAAATTGCGGTACAGAACGAATCACTAGTTGAATATAAGCTAGACGATAACTTAATTGTAGGAAAAACAAATAAATTAGTGAAAATAGAATTTACTTATAATATACAACAGTATTTCGTGTAAACATCAATTTGAGATACAGGGATATGTGCTGATGAGTAAATATGTACTTTTATATACTAGTAATAATAAATAAAAAAAGTAAACCCGCTTATAAGCTTTGCCGCAATATAATGCGTGTATCGTATCACCTAAATTTATAAGCTAATTGAATACGTATTGCCCATTGCTAAGAGAGAAACATGTAATAATAAAAAATAAAGAGTTTGAAAAGTGAACATATATTTGCGACATTGTTATGACCAAATTTATCCTTGTCTGTACAAAGTTTGAAAATTGTGGGCAGATAGTTACGTAATATAATGCTTTTAACCTCACTAGTGGAAAGAATCAAAAAATCCAGTAAGTGGTAGTAATCGTTGAACATTATACATATTAGCCGAAGGGGACAACTCATAATTAGTGCCTTTAGCAAAAAAAGGATTTATGGTTTGAGACGGTAAACGTCTACTTACTTCCTATCTAGACGGTGTAGCATGCAGCGACTTTTGCGTATATACTTCTCTCCTTACTCTTTGAATGACAAATACTTATGCATCATTTTCAAAAATGAGACTAATTTGGAGTCGACCAAAGCTTGGCTCTTTAGACGTTCTAACCTGATATGGCGGGAACATTTTGAGCAAGTTTCGAAAGAACTACGATCGTTGTGCTGAATTTAATAGTATGCCGTTCGTGGAAAAAATGGCTACGTCACGTTCGTTTTCCAAAATTCGCGTTTTCCCCAAATATCTTATATTTCACAACTGTAACCATACTACCCAAATACCCTTATACCAAGCTTATTGACAACATTCAGCTTCATAGGTTTGCGTTGTGCCTAAGCAGCTCTATTGCTCTGCAGTTTACATTACAAGGGAATGGATTCATTTATTACTATCCACACATCTTCTAGCGGCAAAACTAAAATTGGCTCTTATTCAATTAATGTGTTTGCCAAGGCAGGAGTAGTGCGATGCAATCTTATGAATAATTAACACTTAGCATATATCATTCTCTAAAAATGCAGAATCCCAGTCTTTCTTTTCGACAGACTCTTCAGTAGTAATTAAATAATTAAGTAAATTTTTTCAAATGCAGAGACTGATACCAAAGACCATGTGCGGCCCCATCTCTACCTACCACAAACCAACAAGTTTAAGCAGCAGAGGAAATCAACTGATACGATTTGCAATTAATCATTTATGCTGATAAGGACCGTCGTGGATTTTTAAGCCCCCATTCGCATTGCCGATGACATTCCCAGTTCAAATATTTGATACTATTACACTCGCTACAAAAGAACTGAACAGAACTCTGCATCACATTGGAATTCATGACGAAAACGTTGTTCGAAAATTCTTATTCTATTCGAGATTACTTCCGGTTAGCAAATCAACAGCAATTTATCTAACATAAGGGAAGTTCTTTCACAGAGCCAGATAGCATTCGTCAAAACCAGGCTCACACAATCAAAACTCCTAAGAAAAGCCCTTTCAAAACACCTACTCAAATATCTTCAATTATATTGGTAACAACACGAATAAATGTACGATAAATGTTGCATTGAAAGTTTAATTTTCTGGACCATAAACACCGTAGTCTAAGGATATCCGAACGATCAGAATGATTCAAATGGATATACACTATTAAAGGCGTGCGAACAAGTTCATACATAAGTACAAAGTTTCTCGAATTTGTAAACAAAAACAACGCATGGAAATCACGATGCATACAGTGGAATGAGAACCATCGTCAAAGCGTAGCGCCTGCCCTTTCGTAGCCTTTACAGCAAAAGCCGTAAATATTGAGACATATTCGCAATTACCGTCATGAGAACTTCTAGTCGAAAGTGCCTATCCAAAAGTGATATGTCAGAAAAGAGTGGCAAGTCTGTTGGAGCAAGTAGAATTCTAAAGGGAGAGTTTGTTGAGTGAGTGTAGAAAGACGTTGCCTAAAAATACCTTAAAAAAGATTTCGAAGCATCGCAACGGGCTAGCGTATGGAAACCAGATATTTACTTATTTATTTATTCACTTATTTTATTTATTTACACATGAAATTCAGCTAAAATAAATTAGCAGACGAATTCAATTAACTCTTGGAGTAAATCTTACGCTAATTATTACTAAAGATTAATTCAAAGTATATAAGGAGAAATAAAGAAAAGAAAAACAATGGAAACATAAAAAAAAAATTCTTGTATAAATAAATAAGAGGGAATAAAAAGAAAAGAAGTATATACACGTGTAGCAGAGATACATAGACGCAGTGAGTACAAATCCAATTTGTGAGTGAATCTCTAAGCCGTTACAAGTATGCAAAAGGTTGGCAACCAATAACAGTAAACAAATTCAGTTAATTTTCGAATCTTACTAAGATGTTAAAATTACAAGTTAATTTAAATACGACATAAGCAAATGCGTATTAAGGATAGTAGTTGGAACTGAACTAAAAAAAAAAGTTCCTAGAGAAATAATACCAGATATTAAATCTTATTTCACCAAGTAATGTTGGCGAATCGCAAGTACCATTTATTAATTTACCCCGGAAGACAACACCAAGTATAAATCTACGTTTCTCAAGTAACGGTAAGGGTAACAAAAGCAGTCTGTTTTCATAAGGAGGCAAAGAAACAAGCGGGTTCCAAACCAAATTTCTAAAGGTAAAGGTAAAGGTAAAGGTAAAGAGCAGGAATTGCTTCTGAATCTACATTGAATCTATATTGAATATAATACATAACATCTATATAAGGGAGATCAGACAACAGGGTCATACTCAAGTATTGATCTGACTAAGCTCATGTTTGCTTGTATGTGAGAATTGTGAAGCTCTTTTGGCCACTGTTTAATGCAACCTAATAATAGTTTTGCAGCAATCTAATAATAGTTTTGAGATTGCTGGTGACTCTTTTAAGATATTTTCAGAATGTAAAAAAGTTGGCAGGCTTACAATATCTTGACAGACCTGAATTTAATTAATAATTTTGTGAAGTAAAAGTTCGAGTTTCTTACTAAAAATAAATTGCAAACAGTTATGCCTGTTACGGAATATTTTTATTCTTGTGAGTGATTGTTGCATCGCTATTTTTAATTAACAATGTATTGACAGCGCCACAAACGGAATAAATAAAGAGCGAACTTGCAAGCAAGATATCTAGTTGCGATTAAGGACGAAATTTTAGCCCCCATCGAATAGTTCCTAAGCCCAGTGGAAAATCCAATAGTGGGCTGAAATGTTCATGTTAGAACAGTTAAAATTCGAAACAACGAAAATGCAGTTGTCGATAGATCTATCGTCGAATGATCCTTACTTTTATTCGAAAATGAATCGATATCATAAATTTTAAATATCATTCACATAACTATTATTACATTACACATTGTATCTCATTCACTTCCACATCAAACGTCTTAATTAAGGTGTCTGTGCACATTCTCTATAATTAGTAGAAACGCCATCATGGACATTTTCGCCACTCTCCCTGAAAAACATTGAGAGAAAATCAATTAATGAGAAATGTATTATTTAACTGTAAACGATCAACAATTTCTTCGTTATGTATGGAACTTACTTCCTTAAAGCGGATACAGTTGACCGCCAACTTGTTACAGTGTCCAATATCTCTTTTTCCATCTGCAAATGTTCTCGTAGTGACAATTGTTTATAGGACTGCCCCCGCTGCTTTTGCTGGATCGAATATTTCAGATAAACATCATAACTCTTTATATTTCGTCTTTCAAACTGCTCTGCACCTAATGAGCTTTTGTGCTATATATGTATATAACAGTATCGTCTGCACTGACTTTATTCTATTATAGATTTAAGCCCTTCATTGAATGTGCATATATTGTCCTTCCAGAGCACCACTCATATTACCTTAAACAACACTTTTTATCCGTTTGTTTGATATTTTCTGTAAGAAGGCATAGAACGATTGCTTCGACCTAACTTTTAAAAGTAAAGTTTCTTTGAGCAAAAAGTAAACTCTTGCTATTACAACACAGAATACAGAATTGCCAAAGGTTGCCAACACAATTATGGAAAATTTTCGTTAATTGAGTGAAAATCTAAAGCAGGTTGTCAGGTGGAATGCACAGAATCTTTATATTGATTATCAATCAAATGGATACATATTAATATACATATTTTGGGATTTCGTCTACAGATAACAGAAAAGTGTAAAATACCCATTCAACGTTTTATTTATTTCTGGACCGATCCAAACTTGTTTCATCATAACCAGTGCCTGTTTTTTCCATCATACCCAGCACTCTACACTTATTTTTGGAATTAACAGCCTTTCTAGTATCTATACAAGTATCACGGTGTTACTTAATTAGAAATACAATAGTAAGAAGTGGTGTTTTCTGCTCTTATTATCACAGCAACCTTGTTTCCTTTCCTTAACTTTGCAGACAAAGGAACCAATAAAAATATTTTTTAGCACTTAAGTATACGCGGGTCACATTTGTAAAGAAATTTTTATAGGAACAATAAACCAGAACTAATAAACGCGCAATAGCCGCATTTTAATCCAAATTAAATGGGGAATCATTCATAAGTTGTACATGCTTATTTACCACGAACGAATTTGAAACGATTATGACGATGGACGATCTCAATATAAATGACGTGGATTTTCATACATGCTTGTGGTTACTCAAAGTCTGTAATATAAACAAATAAGAGAATTACATTCGGCTCTTATCGAATCTTTTATATCCACCCTCCATAATGGGTGTAAAAATGCAGACTATCATTATCGTCAGAGGTTTCTTCGGTAAGTCTCTACCAAGTTTAATGAGAAATGCGCAGACACATACCTTTATAAACAGACAAAGACATAAATTAATATGTATTTTTACTTTGTCATAAGCAAAGAATGGTATAAGAGAGAGTCAAAAACACCCCTTAGACACAATTGGTAACTCTACAGAGTATTTTTTTTCACTCTTATGGGTCCTTCATAAAATAAATTTAGACTAGCTCAGCCTTCTGCTTTTGTAATTTATGAATGATGACCAAAAATTTGACACAGGTGTTTTCAGTTTATACTTTATTGAGGACGTATGCTTTGGCCGATTTAGACCATTCTCAATACCAGTTTGCGCCCAAAAACTGCCAATGGTTTTGCGCAATTTGAAATCGATATGTTCGTTCTTGTGCGCAAAGGAATGTCAACATCATATATTCCCACTAAGCTTGTCTGTCTGTGTGTCTGTCTTTGTATTCTTTTGTTCAAACTACTGATTGCTATTTTTGAGATATTTTGATCAAATTTGGCACGGCAACGTGCTTTAGCTCACGGACCAACACTGTCGAAAATAATTAGGATTTCCTGTATACCAAAAGGGGTTGTTTGTGACGAAGTTTTGTCCATAGTAGCAACGTAGCATAGGAATTAACCGTAGAGAATTTGGATTACATAGACGTATTCTTTAGACTCCACCATACATAAAAAAATGTTTAACTAGTAAATTAAGTTTGTTAGGTCTGGATCACGTGCGTGACATCTTAGGCCCACTCAAGTATGGGAGCTTGCATGGAAAGTGTGGCTTTAGATGACAATAATGTATAATTTTTGTTGTATGATCACGAAAGTAAATGATTGTTTGCTTTAGATGAAGCTGTGTAGGGTACTTAATGGCCGGCCTTGCCCAACTATGATGTTTCCACTTGTTTGACCTTAATTTAAATAAAAATATGTTGTTAATCAAGGATTATCGATAAAAAATATACATCAGGATTATCCGACATATTCCGAAGTTTTTCAGTTAACTTGTAGGCCCCAAAGACCTCTATGACAATAGAGTAGTTAAAATCATAATAACGGCTTACCTTTACCTTATTCATAATGCTGTCTTTCTCTAAATAGCGTTACTATGCAAGAGAGAATTATTAAAAGAGGGAAAGTCCAAAGTCCGTCTGAATGATTTGAATATATTTCCTTTTCTTTGATGCTTTGATTGGGCAGTTGGTATTGGATAGTAGAGAAGAGTCGTTGTTCATGAGATTTATTAGATTATTTACTAATTGTCACACAATCGTATTTTTAAAAAAATATGTAAGAAATCATTTTTAACAACACGAGTTGGTTTTTGGACCGTTCGTTGCTAAAGGCTAAAGGATATACACGTGAAATATGTTAGTATGCGAATGTGTTTTAAGAAATAAAATAATATTGAAACTCGAACATTTTAAAGGATTAAACATGCGCATATATATAATGGCTTTGCCCCTTAACGACAACGTTATCAAATATGTTTAATAGCGCTGTTTTTTAAAGCAGAACAGAACGAAACAGCTAAACATTGCTATACACACTTATTTCTATAAATTTGTGGTTATAGTAGTCATTAAACAATTGTATCAAAATGAATATTAATTGCCAGCAAATTAAAGAAGCGTAAAACACATTTAAAAGCAAAACAACACAAATAGAAGCCATGTCATTAAATTATAGAGAAAGTTTTCATTGGATTATACAAAATAGCCGTTCGTCTCTGGCAACAGCCCGTCCGTGGGTCTAGGAGAAAGTCTCAAGTGCACGACAGGCTATATGCTGAGATTCTTACAGTACTATTGTTGTTATTGCTATTCTTACAATAAACTAATTACTTTAAAATAAAAACTCTTTAATGACATTAGAAGGATCACCATTGACAAAAAATGTTCACTGATTTTTATTTTAATGATTGCTTGTGTAAAAACAAGTCGCTTTAATATTGAACTCATGCGTTAAAGTATAAAAACAAGGAATAAATAAATGAAAAAAAAAGGAGCAAATAGAATTTATTTTATACGCAAGTGGGTACAATATCCTCGATCGAAATGATCAGGACGATGATGTACATGGCGACGATTGCGATGCAGATGCGGCCTCTACCGAAGATAATTATCACCTAATGGAGAAGCGTGATCTGGAGAAGATACAAAAACTGAAAATTCAGAAAACACAAAGATTCGAATTGTCATCAAAGCTAAAAAACCTGATATAAGCTCAAATTCGGAGAGCGGGACACAGAGTGGCGTAGTAGAAAATGTTTCGGATCGTATGTTTCTGTTAAGTTTCTTGCCGCATTGGCGTAAGTCTTACAAAGGAATGTAAAAATATAAACAATAGAGAAAAACAAAAAGAAAATTTATATTTTTTTTGTTTATTATGACAAAATGGCGCCCAATGTTAATATACCTTACAGCTATTGCATATTGCAATAAATATGAAGAAAAATATTACAATTTTCTTTTGCTTATCAATCAACATAGTTACTTAATGGTTGACTAAATAAATTGAATTTTCAAAAAAAAAGGGGGAAAAAATTAAAAAGAAAATTGGCATTAATGTCGAAAGTAGAAAATTTTTGGGAAAGAATGAAATAAGTTGGCAAAGCATCGCTCGCTATTGCATATACGTATAAAAACAGGAAATACGTATAAATAAAATTGCTAGCTCGTGAAATAATAGGCTCAGGCAGAGCCAGTTTAAAATTGCAGAGTAGGAAAAAGTAAAAATCGATTATTTAATTAACCAGTTGGCACTTTTTCTGTATGGTATTTGTAGCCGACGCAGGGTATGCAATTGCATAAAGTGAGTGCTGGCTTGCTTGCTTGTTTGGCGTTAACCAGTAGCTTGCATTAGAAGTCCAAGTACGACATATATTTTCGGTATTTAAATACATAAAAAATAAGCTTGCGTGCAAATGCACTTCGCATAGACGTAACGTAGGGCCCCATGTTCATAAAACGGAACACCTTAGAGAAAAAAAAAGAATTTTATTTATCATACGCATAGCTACTTTGCGACTGAGCTCTACGATTTTTGTATTGCATATGCTATGAGTCGCAAGTAAATAAGTGGAAATGTTATAGTTGAGCAAGACCGAATAGTAAATACCCTACATCCTATTGCCTAGTACAATTCTTCATTTACTTTCGTAATAAAAAAAAATTTACCATTTGTTTCATTGTAAAAACTAGAGGCAGGCCTGGAAAAAAATCCGCAGTCGACAGAAGTTCCCAACCCCAGTTAAATATTGCGTTCTGGATTGTTTTTAGTGCAGATGAATGGACGTCGGCATGAGGAGTTCCCAAAATAACTTTTCAGGTTCGTTTGCCCGTAGTTGGTCGTCTTTCCCGAAGCGCTTCATTTAATTTGACTATTTAGACTTGATATCGCTCAGAAGAAAGAGTTTGACCAGGTTTTAGAACAATAAAATTTTCTACCTCGCAAACCTCTTTCTAAATGTTTTATAGCTTACTACATTTTCACTCCAAGCCGCCTTAATCATTTTCGTACTATCAGATGTACGTGCAGTGCCGTAAATGCCGCTTGTTGCATTCCATCTGTTTATACTTCGGTGTATACTGAACGATAGCTTGGAAATAACTGAAACTTATACCATACAAGCACCATTCTCTACGCTATATATATTCAAACATTATACTTGGTTTTATACATTTTAAAAAATGTTGAATTCAGTTCAATTTTCATTTACATGTCGACATTCCACTGGCAGACGTAAGTAAACACGTTTACATAAAAAAGAAACTTTAGAAAGAAGTTTATATTCGGCGGGGGCCGAATCTTGCATAACCACCATTATGTTTTTCGCATTCTACTCGCCAAGTTCATTTATTTAGTGAACACATCGCTAGTATTATTAAGAAAAGAGTGATCGTGGTGTCTACCACATTCATTTTAAAATTAAGCCATTTTTTGGCAGATAATATAACTTCATTTAAAGAGTGTACAAAATACTTTCAAACGTTCGGTCTTGTTTCGTTTATGATAAATAAGCAGAAAACATCGAAAAAGTGAAAAAAAAAACAAAATTTAATCACTTGTAAGTTTGTGTAGCCTTCTAACTTTTATAACTTCTGAGTAACGAGCAAAAATTGTTGTTAAAAAAAAACGGAGTTGCGTTCAGTTTACGGTGCACTGCGCGGTTCTGTTCCGACCGATTTGGCCCATTTTCAATACCAGCCTGCGTGCAGGTACTTCCAATGTTTCTACTAAATTTTAAGTCGATATCTTCCTTTTTTGCGACCAGGAGATTGCCAACAACACACCTCAGACAGACGGACAGACATGGCTAAATCAACCCAGAATTTCACGCTGATCAAGTATATATATACTTTATAGCTTCTCTGAAGCTTCTTTGGAGATTACATACATTACGGGTAAAAACCAAATGAGTACACCCCCATCTTGGGCATATACCTCCGTGGTGGGTATAAAAATGATTTACATTAAAAAAAAAGTTAAAAAACAATAACGATAAATTCCTTTGAAACACACTCTTCTTTACAATTACTGGCGGCTGTCCGTTGTAAAAGAAATGTGTGTCCCCCTCGAATATACAGAGAAATAGGTGGTCATTGACCAAAGCAATCATAAAAATATGTTAGGGCATGTGTAAATATTGAAAGTTCACAAAACATTTTTATATCCGGTGTAGACATTTTGGGCGATAGATGGGACGGTTGTTCATCAAGGAAGAATTATTCATATGCTCTTTCATACGCTCTCACAATATTCTGTTAATCGAAATTTTAGTATGGTTGCGAAAGAAAGTTACGCTTAGTTATTAATTAAAAATGCTATTCTTTTTTTGGAAAATTGCACGTTCTCATCCAAATACTCGTCAATCACATGAGAATCATTATTTTTAAAATCTCGAAATGTTTTTAGAACGAAAATAAATTGAGCCACTCGTAAAGAGATTGATAGTAGACCATGAAAAGTGAACCAAGAGGAATGAAATTGCGTAAGCGGATTGACGCCATGCAACGTAATATTTTGGACGTGGTGGCATTGCGATGGTGTCGTGCATCGTGCATTACTCGAAACTGACCAGACGATTGGTTCCAATTTCTACTGGCAACAACGAATGTGTATCAAACCCACATCTGAAATTAATAAATAAGAAAGGCGACTTCTCCCACTACGGCAATATCCTTTTTAATGTCTCGAAAAAAAATTAAAAGAACTTGGATGGAAGCTGCGTCGTATACCCTCGACTTTGCCTATCGATCTACCATTTGTTTCACTCTCTGCTAAACTCTCTTATAAATGTAAAGTTGATTTAAAAAAATTGCTTGGTTGAGTTTTCCATCCACAAATCCCACAGGGTCTACAGTGATGGTATAGTGATTTTACATTACAAAAGTGGAAAAATCTTATTGATTGAAATGAAAAGTATATTTAAAATACAAGAAAATGTCTGAAATTTGGTAAAAAACGCAAAAGAAGTTTTCTTTGTGTTTAATGGGATAGGAGAGGCTGCGATTCATATTTCTAACTTTTATTTTTGTGCTAATATCATAAACATCTCCGTGACACATTTTAGCCGATTTTTCAACTTGACGAACTGTTTAAACTTAAAAAAAGGTTTAAGAAGAGAAATATCTTCTTAGTTAAGCAATAAAACAGGTTATCTGTCTGTACATTGCTATCAATTGAAAAAGTTAGGATACTCAGTTAAACTATATTCCTTTTTTTTACTTTTTAAAATGCAAGCTTAAACAAGTATAGTCATGGCAATGTTATACTCTTGTAAACAAACAAAGCATCAATTCTCTTGTGAACTCAACAAAACTGAGCTAAAATTTTAAAGCAACGAGGCCCACCTGAACATAAAACATGTTTGACCCATAAAAATGATAGACCTAGGAAAGGTGATACACCTTGCTTTGGGTGTACATTTTCTACTTTATTGGTTTTTGGAAGTTTTAATATCATAGGAAGTGTTTATGTAAATAACGTTAGCGTATGGCTTAAAGCGATTTGTATACAATATCGAACGTGGCACCTACGTACGTTTATCCGATCGACATTATACATATGATGGTGACCAGAAGGAACAACATTAGCCCATGCAGCGGGAATCCTAATTAAGGGCTTCTAAATTTTCCTTAACGGAGTTTTACTATAAGGACGCATGGTGAAGTTATTGCCGAAACTTATTCTTATTTTAAAGGTCTTCATAAATTGTTCAATATAAAAGGCGTCGAAATTTTGGAGAAACGTTGAATCACTGAAATCGAATTTTGCAAAAAATAAAAATTTTTTTCTTACTTAATGCCGGAAATTATTGATCTATTATAATTCGGTGAGATGTAAAGTCTGGATATAGCATGTAAACACAGATTTGTCACAGCGCGGTATAGTGTTTCTTATATATCGTGAAAAGCCCTTCAAATTAAAGTTATTCTGTTATAGAGAGATCTAGATCATGGAAACTGTTTTGTCCACGATTTATTGCCTTATGCTAAAACAACGCAGCAGATCCCAGCTGAATAACTCAATTTACCTTAGGCTCTGACGTGTTCTTTTCAGTTGGCCAATCAAGCCAATGTATATTATATTTGTATTTTATATATTTTATATAAAAACATTGGATCCTTACACCTCTAAATAAATCTTATGATTAAAGTCAAAACTATTATAAGTATGCGTACATTTCTATGTAGATATAACAATTTTAATATGTGAAATAATGCGACTAAAGGCAAGTAACTTTTTGTACCTACCGCTGAGGGATGGGAGTGTATTTAGTTTGTTAAATCGTTGACAACAGCTACAGCTGCGAACCTACAAAGTGTATATATTCCTG
Source organism: Glossina morsitans morsitans (assembly GCA_001077435.1). Taxonomy (NCBI): domain Eukaryota; kingdom Metazoa; phylum Arthropoda; class Insecta; order Diptera; family Glossinidae; genus Glossina; species Glossina morsitans. Next base: position 16,389 of record CCAG010011542.1, on the reverse strand, counting down.
ATTCCGAACTTTGAATCGATCTAAGAATATCTCTTGACCAACCCGCCTGTGTAATGTCAGTAAACAATTCTCCTGGCTTCAAATCTTGCAAAAGTCTTGTTTTCCTGTATGCAGGTTGTAATGTGACTTGCTAGCTCTGGGTCGGGAGAGCCGTTACCCTCGGCCCGTGGTGCCTTGTTACAAATAAAAAAAAAAAATAGAAAAAACTAATAAGTAAGTTTTTCTAGTATATTTCTATTGTGCGTATATTATGCTGTCCGTTCTGTGCGGTTTCTAACCTGGCATTGATGATAGGTGTCCCTGAATCCTGTGTCGTTGCCTTCGTTGGTTTGCGGAGAGTTCGGCAGGTTGCTGCTGTTGAAAAAGGTCTGATGATTGATGGAATAATAGCGTCACTCAACAGATTGTAGGCTTCTTTATATACATATATTTCGGCGTATAAATACGACGACCTGATCCCTTCCCACAAGGTGTCCTATTTTCTTTTATTTACAGCATATTAATTTATACTATTGCAGTAACAAAGTTTTCCTTTTTTTTCTGTTTTAATTCCATACGCGTTTGACTTTGCACTTTGCTAAACCAAATATATGCCTTCATATGTCTATGCTCGCGTGGTTTTGCAAAATTTGTCTAACACTCATGTATGAATATTAATAATAAACGCAGAAGGCTTTAAATAAAACTTATTCCTATCAACTCCGTTTATTTCATATTACGATATATTGGTTATACTTTACAATCTTTCTCAATATTATTTTTCCCCCTGTTTTTTTTTTCTTTATTAACAATAGACTTATTTCAACTAAATCATTTTATTGCCTATTATGACACTACATATTTGTCATACTTTGCAATTCTTCTCAAAGTTACTGTTCGTTTTTCCTTTTTTTTTTTTTGTTTTCTTTTTTATTAAACAGACATCATTATACTAATAAGATAGTTGTAGTTGTAATCTTAAAATCTGAACAACTTTAGTTCTAATTAATTACACTTCTATATATCTAAATCTTAAATTAATTATTAATTAAAGACTAATATAAGTATAATAAGACAAATCAGAAGAAAAAGAAGGAAAGGGAAGTACATAATTAGCACAGGGCCACACCCACAACCGGTACAGGAACAAATTGCAAATGAACCTCTAAGCCCTCACAAACATGCATAAGCCTCATTTTCGAATCAGAAAGACTTTTTTTAGCGATAAGGCTGGGTTAAATATGACATAGGCAGATCACGTGTGTTAAGCAATGTGGCTTTAATAGACTTTGGAGAGTCTGATAATGAGAATAGATGATAGACGTCATTTAGGTTCTTGCAAACAACTCTGAGCGGGTTAAACAGCTCATAATTGTATTTACATTGGCAAAGCCGAACCAAGGTAAAGTGCCTAGAGAAGCGGTTGAGAACATTGAAACTTATTTCGACAAGTAATGACGGCGAGTCAATAGCACCGTTGATTACTTTGATAACGAAGGAGACTCCAAGAACAAATCTACGTTTCTCAAGAGACGGTATGGTCAACAGAAGCAACCTATTTTCAGGAGGGAAGAGAGGCAATGGGATCCCAACCCAAATTCCTCAGGGCAAACAGCAAGAATTGCTTTTGTATAGATTCAATTGAATCTACATGGCACCTATATGAAGGAGACCACACAACAGAAGCATACTCCAGTATTGGTCTAACCAAGCACGTTTACAGCCTTTTAGTAATATATGGATCATCAAGCTCTTTGGACCACCTCTTTATGAAACCAAGCGCGGACCTAGCTTTGCTTAACGAGAACTCGACATGCAAATTAAACCGTAACCTATGGTCAAAGAGAACACCTAAGTCAGTGAACGACTCGACATCCTCCAACTTGTGTGAATCTATGAAGTAGTGGGTAATGAATGAAGGAAGAAAGAGAAAGAAAGCTTCTTACATTTATTTAGGTTTAGCGTCATATGATTCGACGAGCACCATGCCACCAAATTATTCAGGTCAGTTTGAAGCTGAAGTGACTGCGATTCTAAGGAAAAGGAAGAAAACAGTTTCACATCATCAGCATACAATAAGATCTGGCTGGATACAATCACCGAAGGCAGGTCATTAATGTATTGATTAAATAAAATGGATCCTAAATGGCTACCTTGAGGTAGACCAGACATAACAGGGAATTCATTTGAGGTGGTGAAGGTAAACAAAACCCTGAATGATCTATTATGCAGATAAGAGCTTATCCATTTAACTAAGTGGGAAGGAAAGCCAGAGGCTTGAACTTTAAAGATAAGTAATTTATGATTAACCAAATCGAACGCTTTGCTAAAATCAGTGTATATGACGTCAGTGCGAGAGCCACTAGAAAAAGACTTGAAGACATGACAAGTAAACTCTAACAGATTGGTGACCGTAGATCTACGTTTTCGAAAGCCATGTTGGAGTGGAGAGATATAAGATTTGGTGGCAAAAGCCAGATGCTGAGTCACAATACTCTCGAATAGTTTAGGCAAGACACTCAACTTAGCGATGCCTCTATAGTTCTCAATAATTTGTCTACTCCCACATTTGTGAATAGGAATGATAAAACAACTCTTCCAAGACAAAGGGAAACACCTAGATTCAAGGACGGACACGGGAACTCAACCCTTTAAAAACGTCATCTTCAGAAATAACCAACTTAGGTATAGAAACCACGTTAGATGTAGGGTATGGGTAATTAACTGATAAATCAAAACTAAGAGTCGAAAAGTTTCAGATTTGAGATTTCAAAATCATCCGAGGAGTCAGAGTCATTAAAAGAAATATGCGAGGGATGTGTGGAAATTTCCTTTTTGAATTAACAAATTTAAAGGAGTATTTGGGATTAGCAAACAGAGAGGATCTAATGAACTGAAGGTATCTGCAATAATATTGATGATTGAGGGAGTTAAATCTACGTCTTGTGGCTGAGTAAGCGACATAGTTTGAAGAAGAGGCACTTTTCAAAAATTTCTTGAACAGCCTGTTTTTCCCATTACTCTTATATCTAACTGACTTATTAAACCACGGGGGACACCTGCTTCGAGCTCGGCACTGCCTAATCGGAACTGATGCAGCAATAGCTAGATTTAATGAATTGTAGAACGATGACAATGAGCTTTCTATACTCCCGGTTGAGGAGTCAAGCCTCAAGTTTGAAAGATGAGATTTTAGCAACACAAAACTGATTTTATGAAAATCATAAAATTTGCCAGAAAAGATTGGATTTGGAATATTAAGGCAGTTCAACGAACCATCATACTTGTAATGAAAGGAAATGCACATTGCTGGATGATAAGGATCCTCAGGTAAACTAAAAGGCGAACATCGATTAATATTAATCTCAGGAAAATTGGCAAAGCAGAGATCAAGCAGTCTACCATTACAATTAAAGGTACGGTTATATTGACCTAAATTATGGTCAAATAATTCATTAAAGAAAACAACAACATCTATATATATATATACCTTTGTTTCTTTTTTCGTAAATATTTCTTAATTAATATATGCATCAGAAATTGCTATTTCATCTACGTTCCACAGGCATATTTGTTATAATTGTCATTAAAATATTTATATGCACAAAATTTATTTTTCCGGCATTTGCATTCAATTGGGAGATTTGTACTTCTCATGTCGAAATCCCGATTTAATTCAACCGTAATTTTTTCTATGACCATTGAAATAAATTGCTTTAAGAGTATGTTTCTCCAACCACGCGTCCAAGAATATTCCTTAAATTTGTTTATTTTTTGTTGAGAAACTTTACAGCCAATTTTTCACTTAATATTATAATCTTAAAGAGTTCAGATTAATTTTCCTTTAAATTTTCTTCCTCGTCTTTATTTCGACCTCCCGCTTGGATAGTTCAACTTCGATTTCTCGAAAAACGATCAAACAACGATCAAAAAACAAAACCACCACCAAAAATTTCTTTCGCACGATTTTACTCTCTTTTCTTTGCTTTGGCATAGCTAGCGGCTAGCCGCTATATTTTAAGAACAGTAAAATCATGCGATGTCACATAACGACATGCTGTGACTGTGACATTTCTGGTAAACGCAGACCGACAGATACCCTCCCTGAATTTGTTCGCGGACGTTACAATGTTCGTAATAAGAATGCATCAAATTCGCCCAAGGTGACACTTACATTATAACAAAAATTGAGCACAATCCTATTTTCAAAAGCAAAAAACATATTTTGTTGTTCATCACTAATAAGGTATAGCAGGTACAACAATAAAAAGTATCACATATTATTATTTAGAAAAAGTAAGACCAATTCAATTTTTTCTTTTTTAATTCGATTCTGACCTTTTTTTTGAATAGCTTCGCGCAAATGACGCATAAGACTCAAATAATATTCCTTGTTAACAATTTGACACGGCGAAAGGAACTCATAGTGCACAAAGCCACGATAATCGAAGAAAACGATTAACATCATCTTGATTTTTGGGCGACTTAAGCGAGTTTTTTTTTGGCCTCGGCTCACTTTTTGCACGATATTCGCTCGATGGATCAGTTGTTTCCAGGTCGTATGCGTACATCCAAGTTTCATCTCCCTTAATAATAAGTTTCATGACCAATTGATAGTACTTTGTTTCACAAAATCACATTCATGATGTGAAATTTGACGCACATGTCTGCCACAGTGCTACCAATTTACAAAAAAAATATTTCTGATATTCGATATAAACGCGCAATTCAACTTGACTATTGGTCACACTTTTTGGGTAAAGTATTATATTTCGCGAATTCCACAAAATGCGCAAAGACGGAATACTACATAATATTGAAATTTCACTTTCTGCGACTTCAGTGTGATGATAAAGGGTAGGTACAAAAGATTCAAGAGCCGAATATAATTTTCTTACTTTTTTTTTGCAGCACTTCACCCCAGCATGTGTCCCGTTTTTCTCCCATGTTTTTAACAGACGTTTCCAAGCGATTCTCCGTGTACAAACTTCTTTTACCGTACTCAGCAAAAACATTATATACATAAGATAGGCAAAAATATTGTAAATATAAGATGGGACATTTCGTTAGAAACATTTGCGCAGCAAAATCATTAGATCCCATCCCAAGCATCCCATCAAAACAAACCGTAAAGACCGTAAGAGAGAGAATAAAGAACTGAAATGATAACGTTTACTGAAAATTGTACGACAAGTTATACATAGTTTGCTAGCAACATTTGTGCAGCAAAATTATTAGCCACTGGCCCAAGGCAAACAAACAATATTAAGCGAGAGTAACAAAATTAAAATGAGAGCAATTACTGAAATTCGTATCACAAGTATACGTAAGCCTACACTATGAACATGTGTATGTTACACTATAATGGTTTGAATAGACGAGGAGAACCAAGATGTGCGACCAAAACAACCGTGGGACTTTGGTCCTCACAACTTGCAAATCAATTGTTACAATATTATGAATTTTTGACAGGTATAGTTTCACGGTTCGTACTATCCAGAAACGATATGAGTCTGTCAGAGGTGATGATATACATGTGTTAGACAGGGTACTTATTGAGCGACGTTTTATTTATCTATTTGGCAGTTTGTTCTCACTATTTCAGTTCTGCCTTGACTGTAGTATTAATGGGTGGAGAGAAAAAAGACGAAAGCGCTAGCTAACCTCATTACACGGTATTTTTCTCGGTAGACCTAATTTTGGTTTCTCTTCTTGAGGTTATCTTGTTAGTATGTTATAGAAGTTTTTACCCATAAAAGAGTGAAAATTTCAACAATTTTACAAATAATCCAATTTTATTACCCTCTCTCTAATTCGCTAGTGCTAACTTTCGGCACTGTTAGGCAAACAATCGGTTTCGAAGAGTGAGGAGAAGTTTTGGAAGTAACATGTAAAACAGCGCTTTATGTCGTGCACAGTTGAGAAATTAAATTGTCATACCCTACGCTTTTTATTGTGTCGATCTATTCAGCATCATTATCTGATTCTATCTAAGCTTGTCTGTCCGTCTGTTTACTTGCTGCCCGTCTGATGTTTGTGCACGTATTATCGTATTTAATCTACAGGTCACAATTTGCGAGATATTTTAATGATATCTAGTGTACCGACGTGCATTGACTCAAGGACGAACGCTATTGAAGATGGTTTGGATAAGATCACTTTCTCGACAGTAGTATATATATCTATGTTCGGCATCACCTTTTTCATGTAAATGAATGTTCAAGTCAGTAACTAGCTTTCAGAATACCCTATTGTTTTCCATATGTGATTTTAAGTAATTAACTATTTCATTTGGTGGTCGTAAGTTTCCAAAACTATCAAAATATTCTTTACAATCGTATTTTTTATAGTAGGCTGCCTAATGTGTTCCAGAACTGTTTAAATAATCTAGACTAACAATACTACATTCTCGTGCTAATGGCTTCTTTATAAAATCACGCATAAAAACACTGCTAAAAGGTTTGAGTTATTTACCGTACTCAACTAAATCGATATCTGTTAGCGGTCGACTGGGTAGAATGTTTAACATTTTTTTGGAGCTGGTTTGTAATAAAGTCCATATCCCTTTCTATAGGGTTTAAGCTATAAACCTCTCCCTATAGGAATTGATTCCATATGTCTATTATGACGAGTAGCCTCTGCTAATTATTCTTTTTTATTTTTTATATCATTTACTACTTTAATAATAGCTGATCCATCTGTAGCCAAATCTCCATGTGTTGACAATGCTGTTAAACTCGGAAGGAATCCACCACGTTTTGGCATTGGCTCAGTGTAGCAGCGTTGCACTTGTTTTTCATGCTTAATATTAAATGCAACACATTTTCAGCTATTTTTACAGCATCCGTCATATTATTTGGTTTTGTTTTTTCCAAGATCGTTGAAGTCTTTTTAACAGCGGTTAAAACTAGCTTCTTTCTACCGTATGCTTTTCTTCTCCTATTTTTTCCCCTTTTTTTTCTTCACTTTTCTTAATTTTTTCGTTTTTTTCTTTCCCCTAGTTTTACTTGCACTAATACCGAGACCAAATTTTACTTTTACGTTTATTGCATTCGTTACGAACCAAGCGTTTATACGTTCTTTTAAATCACTATCTTTAGATTTTATTCGTTATCAAGCTTTTTCTGTTAATATTTTATCGGCATGATGTCTCTTGTTCTGATTTCGAAAATGTGATATCATGCTCTCTACAACCTACATTCAATTGTATTTCTAGTTTCGTTCCTGGACTACAAAATTGATAACCAGATAAATGTAGTTCAACTGGTAATCTATTTATTGGGTTGTTTACGAAACCTCTTCCAATTCTAGACTGATTTTTTTATATCTCTTTTATTATAGTTCATACCCATTTTTCCCCCTTTTTCTATACTTTTATATATATATTTACAATAGGCTCAGAATCAAAAATCGAAATGATGTATATGTATATATAAATGATATTTATATAAAAGGTAAATTAGTTTATCATTATGGGTTTAGTTAAACAATTTAAACCAGTTGTTGTTAGGAATGCTGACGATGTTTGTTTGCAGAAAGAAAAGACTAAAATTGTACCGTAGCACCGAACTCAATATGAACACTAATTATGGGACCGCCAAATTGTGGCAAGACAATAGTTTGATTAATAATAGTAATGGAACGTCCTAATGGTCTCAGTTTTAAAAACATATACATATAATCGAAATCTTTATGTCAACCAAAATATCGTTCGTTAAAGGCACTGATTGATCCGATAAAGGGTATAACCTTATTTACATTCTCAGAAAATGAAAAAGTTATAAGTCTAGCTAAGGCAAAACCACATTCAATAATAATATTCGATGGTATAATATATGATAAACAAAATATTATAAGAAATTACGTTTGCATGGGTAGACATAAGCATAATGATTGCCTTATGTCAAACATACACGAGAATTCCCAAACATCTAATGCTTGATAATGCAAATATGATAATAACATTTAAACAAAATGAAATGAATGTGAGACATATCAACGATCATATTATCGGTGATATGTTATTTAAATAATTTCTAATGATATGTAGTGTGTGTTGGAAAGATAAATTAGGTTTTATTGTTGTGAGCAAGGATGATTTAATTGATAAGGGACGATATCGAAAAGTGTCGATAATTTAATACAGTTGTAAGTCAGATCAGAAGTAAAGCTGATCATTATCAGATATAAAGCAGATAACTATTAGATTGGGAGCAGGTTAAGAACGAATACCAATAATAGAGCGTAACAAAGAAAATAAGTAATAAATTGTTAAAAGATGTTATAAAGACAAGAGAATAGTTAAAAGCGAAGGTAAAAAATATTAAATTGAATCAAATAGAGAAGATTAAGTAATTGGTAGACACACACATTTCAGCCTATAACAAAACCTTTGAAACACGCTATTAAAAAACTTGATAATAAAAGATCTACACCGGTGACATTATTTACGAATGATTCGATAGAAAATTATAACAATGACGATGGTGGCGATGATGGTGATGACGATGGTGATAAGGATAAAAACAATAATAATAATAATGAGGTTAATGATATGAATAATTTTAACTATAATAATGTTGAAGTTGAGGTAGATAGTGGCGTTACGATGGGTAATAATGATGTTGAGATGCCTACAATTTTTTGGCGAATATAATTCTTTATACAGAGAAGGTCCGCCACATGTTGATTAGGCGGAAAACCAAGAAAAAGAAGTTGATTCTCATAATGAGGAAGAACAAGAAGAAGAAGAAGAAAGCATTAATATTAATGAAATTTCTTTGGAACCAGCACAACACAATTAAACAACAACAATAACAAAAGGTTTAGGATTAAAAAGAGTTTAAAGCGAAACATCCATAAGAAAGGAGTTAAAGTAAACAAGAGTTTAAAGAGATTAAAACACTTAAAAAGAGACAAGAAAAAAATGCACTTCAAAGAAGGAGCGCTACAGCAACAACACCCATTAGAATTGAACAAAAAAAAATTTAGAACGAAAGAATTATGCGCCACTAGATGGTTTTGATGATAATAATGCAAAACGACAGAAAACATCAAACATACCTTGCAATGCAAAACGAAAGAGTAAATCCCAATTGAATACTGATAGAAGACGAAATAAAAACTATTATTACTATTTTGTATTATGCGAACACTCATTAATGATGAAAAGCTATATAAAATTTATAATTTGTAATGTGGCTTGCTGGCTCATTGCCGGCAGAGCTTTCGCCCTCGGCCCGTGGTGCCGCATTACTAACAAGAAAAACAAAACTTAAAAAAAGTGTATTCCCTAATTACATTATATATATACTGTAGTCGGTCCTGTCCGTCGTCCGTTGGTAACTGTCCCATGTCCCTTCACTGTCCCTTATACGCGCACCACTCCATACCTCAGCGCCTCAGCGGTGAGGCATACGGCTTAGTTAATCATTATTTTTTTTTTATCTATTCATAACCAAAAGAAAGCAAAACAAAAGAAAAGATATTTATGCTGCTACTCAATGGTGCTCCGTTGCAGCAATCTTCTTCACCTCATCCCGACTTCGTGTCATTACACTAGCAAGAGGCTTTCACACATGTATTTTGGCGCAATGGTACTTAGATGTTGGCGTGTATACAGGCAACAACCTCAGCACAATCAATTAAAACCGTATGAGAATGTAGGTCTGATCTGCCTACTGAGATGACATTCACTTGACGCAATAAAAAACGTCGGTTTTTTTTTTTTTTTTTTTTTTTTTTATATATACACAATTCTATTAAATAGTTCCCACTTACTTTCTATCGATTTCGCACTTCATTTATGTTCCACAGGCATTTTTGTTATAGCTGTTTATTGTTATGGTTTATTGAAATATTTATATGCACAAAATTTACTTCTTCTGACGCTTACGTTCAATTTGGGAAAACTTGACTACTTACGTCGAAATTCCGATTTAATTCAATCATAGTTTTTATGATCATTGCAATTAATTACTTCAAAAATATGTCTTTCAAACCGCACACACACAGGAATATACTTACATTTGTTTTTTCATGACCAAACATTTTGTTCACCGAAATTTCTTTCTTCCCATTTTTTCTGGTCTTCATTTAGACGATTTGATGGACTAATAGGTTTCATGTATGCAATTTATTAGACGAATTTTTGATATTTTGTTCTTTTTTCACTTTCTGCATCAATTCCAAACTTTAATTCATTTCATATAAACATTTATGAGTGATCTGTTCTCTTCAAATTTCCGCTGTTCACTTTTTTCATTTTGCAAAGAAAAAATTGAATATTAAAAGAAACTTCTCTAATCACATTGCTTACTCGTTCAAAAAAATTCTGCTTTTCCACTCTTACACTGTTTAAACGAAACTCTCAGAACAAAAGATCTTGTCCGCTTATCACAAATAATTCTTTTCTGCTCTGCTCAATACCAGCCAACAAACAATAAATCACCACCAAAAATTCTTCTGCACATAATTTCGTTTTTTCTTATTTCTTTGCATAGCTAACGGCTAGCCGATATTTTGCAAAGAAACGCAAAATCATGCGATGTCCCATAACGGCATGTCGTTACTGAGACATTTTTGGTAAAAGCAGGCCAACAGATACCGTGCCTGAATTTGTTCGCGGACGTTACAAGTTTTAACGTAGATGTAAGCGGACATTGGCGATATGGAATGTTAAGTGGATTATAACTCCAGGTTTGTTTCAGTTCAGGTTTCACTCAAAACCTCAACATTATACGAAAAGACATCTGATAAAATATAAAGATATTCTAACAAATACAAATGTACACAAACGTCATTATCAACCAGGAACATAAAGTAAAAAAAAGCATTTAAATATCAACATATATTAAGACTACTATTTCATAAGAAATCAAATCTTGTAACGAAAGGTGGTGGACTATCATTAAAAAAATTAGATACTCGTAAACCTATCTATTTATCTTATTGGGACGACCGTAACGAGCTAGTTGATAGATTACGTTTACATCTTTCATCAGAAAGTGCTGGACACAACAATCACCAACACGAAACAACTTCGATCGTTGAAGAACTGGGAGAAGGTAACATAATCAAATAAGGAAAATAATAATAATAAACTCTATAAATAAGTTCGGAAACAGGTTAATTAATCATCATCAATATAACAATTCAAACTCAAAGATAAATTTTTCGAAAACGCTTGGTATTAGTATAAATAGTAATAGCATAAATCTTCATAAGAAAAGTCATTGTAATTTACTTGCATCTACTGATCCCAAAAATGCTGTAACAAAAGTGCATCTGCTTACAAAAAATGACGTATTAAGAAATAGTGGAAACAACCTAACAACTACATTTACTTCAAACACGAATGGCATTGAGAATAATATAGAACAATTTTAAAATTCATATGATTTACAAATGAATAGCATGAAAAACAAATGGATGAATTATACACGACAATCAAAAATGACATTAATAAAGAAGCCAAATTGAGATAACTCTTAGGAATCAAGTGATTAATGCAAGTAAAAGCTATATGAATAAGGCTGAGGAGCGTTTCAATAAAATTGAAGAATGTATTTTCAAATTGATCGGGGTGGAACAACTGCAAAAAATTTCCTTATAAAAATACCTTAATAAGTGAGTTAAAGAAGATGTTAAATTAATTGAACGGACTGTTAGAGCATATTTGTATAATGAGAATAAAGAACTTACAAATAAGATTGAAGAACGATTTCAAGTAATCTTCTCAAATCGATTGGTTTAAAGCAACGACAACAACAGGATGAGGATGTAAAAAAAGATTAATTAAACAAAATGAAAAAAGGTTTATATAAAAAATAACAAGAAGACTAAAATACAAACAAAAACACATTAATTCGCATAGAGTTTGCATGATGGGTCTAACCAGGGATAAAAGAGATATAGTTAATGAAATACGTAAATAAGCACGCAAACATTTCAAAAGAAGACGAATTGTCATGAAAGGAATTGATGATTTGTGGCAACCAGATTTGGTTGAAATGATGAGCTATGCAGTGAGAAATAACGGATATAGTTACCTTTTAACAGTAATAAATAGATTTTCGAAAAAGTCTCGAAAGCAAAACTGCTCAAAACATAAGGAATGCTATAAAAAGAATTTTTGAAAAAAGTCATCAGTCAGTTTGGTCGATTGATGCAAACCAATCATATTTATCACTATTTAACATATAGTGTTCTGAAGTCATCCATAATAGAACGATTTAATGGAACATTAAAAGGAATGATGTGGAAAGAGTTTAGTTTTCGAGGAATATATAAATGGATTCATATATATAAGAAGCTTGTTGATCAGCATACTGACACATTTTGTAGAACAATAAAAATGTCACCAAGGCAAGTGTATTCTTTGAGTTTGAGATTTCTGCTGGATACGGTGTACAGCAATTTAAAAATATTTAAAAAAACCAAAGTTTAAAATGAATGATTATGTGCGAATAAGAAAATATAAACACCAATTTGAGAAGAGCTACACAGCCCCTTGGACTACAGAAATCTTTAGAGTAAAAATTATAAAAAAATACAAAACCCAAACACATATTCGCTAGAAGACTACAAGGGACACGAATTTAGAGGGGGATTTTGCGAATGTGGTCTGATGAAAACTAAATTTCCTCAAACATATTCAATTGAAAAAGTTCTAAAGAGAAGAGGATATATGGTTTATGTTCAATGGTTAGAATTTTCATCAGAACACAATTCTTGGATTAATACGAACAATATATCTTAATAATAAAAAGTATCATACACATTCTTAGATAATTTATTCACTCACCGGACGTTAAGATGTCAATAACACTAACCTTAAACGGTGACTCGTCATTACTTATTGCAAACTATTTCTGCGCAATTAAAATAAGTGAAAGTCATGTTTGTGGTCTAATAAGATTTGATTCATCAATTCCAAATGTCGGTATAGAAAACAACTTATTTCATATTGGTGAATTGATATTGATATTGGTACCATTCCTATTGATTCATATGAATTTTCTGATATAGCCGATTTAATTGCAAGTAAATATGATGATGTGAATGAGAAAGGGGGGACTCTCAATATTCAAGCAAATTATAATACGTTACAAACACACATATTGAGTTCAACAGATCCAATCTATTTCGATAAGAATCGTTCGATTGGATCATTATTAAGTTTTAGTAAGAGAACATTACAACACTATTCAGATAAAACATTCGATATGACAAAAATTAACACTGTTATGATTGTATGAATGTAATATTGTAAGTTGATCTTATATAAACAATGTATCAGCCCATACTCTTCATCAATATAAAATTGTAAAGACGAATTAATAAAATTGTATCGACAAATGTAATATATTTATCTATTTATTTATTTATTTTATTTATTTTAATTATTTATTTACTTTATTTACTTATACATGAAACTCAACTAAAACAAATTGAGAGTCCAGTTCAATTGACTCTTAAAGTAAATCTTATATTAATTAATATCAAAACTTAGTATAAGTATATATATATACATGTACAAGTATAATAAACCAAATGAGAAGGAAAGAAAAAGAAAAAAAAGCATGTACACAACTAGCATAGAGCCACCCCCACAACCAGTACAGGACCAAATTGTAAATAAACCCCTAAGCCATCGCAAACATTCTAAAGCTTGGTAACCGATAACAGTGAACGAATCGATGTCCTCCAACTTGTGCGAATCAATGAAATACTGAGTAATGAATGACTTCCTTCTTGAGAAAGAAAGCTTCTTACATTTATTTAGATTTAGTTTCACAAGATTCAACGAGCACCATGCAACCAAATTATTTAAGTCAATTTGAAGCTGATGTGATTGCGATTGTACGAAAAATGAAGAAAACAATTTCAAACGAACAGCATGCATTAAGATCTGGCTGGAATTAATCACCGAAGGCAGACCGTTAATGTATAAACTAAATAAAATGGGACCTAAGTGGCTGCCTTGAGGTACACTAGACGTCACGGGGAATTCATCCGAGGTGATGAAGTTAAACAAAACCCTGAATGATCTATTGTGTAGATAAAAGCTTATCCATTTCACTAAATAGAAAGGGAAGCCAGATGCTTGGAGTTTAAAGATAAGCAAGTTGTGGTTAACCAAATCCAGCGCTTTGCTTAAATCAGTGGATATTACATCTGTGCGAGAGCCACTAGAAAAAGTCTTGCAAACATGACAAGTAAACTCTAACAAATTGGTGACCGTAGATCTTCCTTTTCGAAAGCCAGGTTGGAGTGGAAGAATATACGGATTAATGGCAAAAGCCAAATGCTGAGTCACAATTCGCTCGAACAGCTTAGGCAAGACACTCAACTTGCCTATGCCTCTGTAGTTCTCAACTAGTTGTCTACTTCCAGCTTTGTGAATAGGAATAAGAAAAGTACTCTTCCAACACAAAGGGAAAACACCTAAATTCAAGGACTGGTTAAAAATCTTTGTGATAGCACCACACAACTCAACAGGGCCAGATTTAAGTAGACATGATCGAATTCCGTCAGGTCCAGGCGCACAACTATATTTTAGATAGCTCAACCCTTTAAAAACGTCGTTTTCAGAAATAACCAAAGTAGGAATTGAAACCAAGTTAGTTATCGGATATGGGTAGTTTGATGATAAATCGGAATTAGCAGTCGAAAAGTTTCGTCAGAAGTATTCAGCACAGAGATTTGAGATTTCCCAATCATCCGAGAAATCAGAGCCATTAAAAGAACCATGCGAGGGATGTGTGGAAATTTTTCTTTTTGAGTTAACAAATTTAAAGGAGTATTTAGGATTAACTAATAGAGAGGATTTAATGAACTGGAGGTATCTACAATAATATCGATGGTTGAGGGAATTAAATCTATGGCTTGCTGCCGAGTAAGCGAAATAATCGAGAGCAGGGCCACTTTTCGAATATTTTTTGAGCAGCGTGTTTCTATTCTTGTAATATTGAATTGTCTTATTAAACCACGGGGAGCACCTGCTTCGACGTCGAGACTGTTTGATTGGAACAGATGCAGAAATAGCTAGATATAATATATTATAGAATGATTACAGTAAACTTTCAAAACTTCCAATTGAGAAATCAAGCCTAATTTGTGAAAGATGAGATTTTATAAATACAAGAAAAATAAATTCTATTGTTTTGAATGGTATCGATCAATCCGGTAATTTAATAAGTTCTCGTGGTGAAAACATATCAATAAGTCTGCATTTAAAACCATCACAATAGGCTAATAATATTCAACAAAAAAGAAGTGTTTAATGATTCAACGCTCAATTCAACGCCATCATCAACAGAATACACAAGGAAGAAATTGTCATCACCATACAGTGATAATAAGAATAATAAAAAGTGTAAACGAGTAAAACCGCAAAAAACTACTAATACCCTATGTAGAACTAATCAGGAGCTTTTAAATAGTTTGGTGTTTCAATGAAAATAAAAAAAATGAGTAATATAATTAATATATTACAAAAAGCACAATTTGACGATTCAATTATAAAAAAAGAATATCACATATTTGTAATCATTTAACAATAATGATAAAATTCGAATATCAATTCGAAGTCAAGATTTGTATGTCTTACCATGCAAAAACTGTCTATATGTTGAAGGAAGTACATCAAAAAAGATGGTACAATCTCTAATCACATAAAACTATTAAATAAGTGTATGGTACATCTATTTGATGGAATTCGATATGAGCTTAACGGTGTAGAAATTGATCGTACACTTCATTTGGGTATTACAACAGAAATAAAAAACTTTGTATCATTGAATAAACTTGAGTGTGAGAACTTACTGGTCACCATTTAATATTGATGAACTTACTATTGTTAGCACTTATTTCAACTTTCGTATACGACTGAGAGGTGCTACTTAGATTTGCTGAAACTCCGCCTGAGTGGCCGAGTAGGCAAGAGTCTCGGCTAGCAATTCAATGGTCGTGGGTTCAAATCTCAAGCGCGGTAGAGTTTTTATTATAATAATAATAATAATAATAATAATATTAATAAAAATAAAAGCCGAAAGCCTTAGATGCTAGTGCTTTAAGACTTTAGTCTTATAATTTATTCTGTGGCTAAATTTATAATAATAATAATAATAATAGATTAGCTGAAGACTTTAATAAGATCGTAATTAATTCTAAACACGAATTGATTTTGCTACGGTCTAAAGATGATAAACAAGCTCTTACAACTTCCTTGGCAAGGGAGCAAATCAAATTAAGTATTTTGAACATTAATTGGAAGATGCTCAACTTGCTGATGCTTACAACTTGGAAGTATTTGAAAAATCTATACTCGCCAACCTTTAAATATATGCTTCAGGATTTGGTATGTGTATTATTCTATATATATATATATATATATATATATATATA